>SNQJ01S0293759.1:0-10644 GCA_010110895.2 Picea sitchensis | reverse complement strand
TATCTTCACTTTGGTTGGTTTGTGTTGTCTTGGTCTTGAACTCACAAGAGCACCGGAGTGAAGCGGGAGCAACAAAGACCCTAGGAAGTGATACAAAGGTATGTTACTTGTTCCTCCCTACTAGCTAATTCAATGGTCATAACTTAGGGAAAGAGTCATGTCCTGTCCTATTTTGTTCTATATCCAGGTGGATCTAGGGAGATCTGTTAGTTTCCACACCTACCGATTAGTCCGATAACAACAACGTAACCATTTGTTGGCACAAAGAGGAAGACCCAGGGTTCAATGATCAAGAGCGCACCAACATAACCCTAACTACCGACCCTTTTGGCAACACCTGCGAAGCAGATGAAGTCACACCCGAGGTAGAGGCAAGGGTGGTTGAAAGACTCTAGTGTATGCAACCTTATATGGGACATAGATATGTGATTATACTACTTACAATGCACTTAGCATCAGTCAACCATTAATATCCAACCCTTATTCTACTTTGTAGATAGCACAGAGTATCACAATATTCACTTAGATATACAATATCTCATCACTTAGCAATAGTAATACATCAGGTCCTACAGATCAGCACTAAGCACTCGCACATACATTAGATATAAAAATCATATGTATCTAATAAGCACAAAGCATAAGTTAATATATCAAAATCACATAGCATAGGCAAAGATAAACACAATGAATCAAATCATGGAGCATTACACACAGATTTACGTGGTTCACCCCCACCTTGGGGCTACGTCCACCAACTCTTGTTCTTTATTAGTATCTTCAATCGTTAGTTACAACACAAAGCACAAACACCTTTATTTACAAAGGACAGAAGATCTGCGCAGCTCGCTAGATCCTTCTTCCTTACACTTTAGCACAAAGACCCTTACAACAACTTGCACTTAGCCTTGCAAGCTTCTTATGATAATGCACAAAGCATTTACAATCCACTTCCGATCAAACAGATCTAACTATTAGCACTAAGCCGTCTGCCATACATCACATAGATGCACTGCTACTTCTATCTATTCTAAGAATATATTTATACATTACAAAAGTGGGCCTAAGAGTGGGTAAACCCATGGGCCGATATCCCTTTCCCATTATATTAACCCAAAAATCCTAATAGGGGCCCAAAAGTGGACCGCTTGACAGTCCTTCTTTGACTAGCTGTCACAGTTCCAAAATAGGTCAAAATGACCCAGGTTATCCCAAAACTTGATCAAGGGCCAACAATCCCTAAACACTCACCTGTGATTCATCCAGAGTCACTTTGGTCTACGCAATTCTGCTACAAAGGCCTCGAGCTTGGCTCGAGCTACTTCGACCTACTGCTTCACTGTGGTCTCCTACTGGGTGAATTCGAGGATCACTGTGTCGTTTACTGGTCCTTCCAAGCCTTGTTCTGCAGTGATGACAACTTTCTTAAGTTCTGCTCTGTGTCTTTCAATCTCAGCAAATAATATGCATGCCTTTTCGTGCACCGGTTGGATGCGCTGAGTGAATTCCATCACTTTGCTCTGGATAATGTGTATCTATTGTTGAGCTATGCGTTGTTCATGAGATCGTTTTATTTTATCCACTGTAGACAGAGCCTACAACTGCGCCTGTAATGTATCCGCATGCTACTTTGCTTCCTGGAGCTGTGACTCCAGTGCCCGTAACTCCGGATTCTCTCTAAGGTGCTTTTAGATTTGGGCACTCTGGTTACTGAGCTGTTTGCACTCCGAGGCAAGAGCTTTCAATCGATCAAAAATGCTCCGAGCAGTTGCTTATTGTTGGTCTATTATCTCCTGGTGGGTCTCGGGCACAGCACATAGTTCTATATCAACAATGCGTTGTTGTAGCTTATGTATAATGTCTTCAAGCTGGAACACCTTCTGTGGAACTCTCTCTTCAGCTGGTACTTCGATAACGGTCACAGAGCAGAGTGCTCTGTCGACTAGTTCCTTTGCTTCAAGCTACTCTGTGAGCAACTATTCCTTGCTTTGTTGTAGCTCTGCTTTCTGTTTATCCCATTGTACTTGAAGGGCAAGTTTTTCTCTTTCGGCAACACTGCACTGCAAAAAAAGTACTCCCTGTACCTGTTTGAGAGCCTGGGTGGTTCGTGTTGTGTCTTCTTGAGCTTGTCAAAGGCAAGCTTCGACCATGTCAGCAATCTGGTGAAGTCGGACTAGTTCGTCTCTTGGTTCTACTGTCCATGCTATCAGAGGCGCATTGTGTACTACGTGACTGAACTGGAGTGCCCGTTGAACTCCTTGGAGTTTGATCTCTATACGGTTATACATATGCTCCTACTTCACCTCCTGCTTCTCTACTATCTCCTTTGAAGCATCATTCACTGTTGCAATGATGAAATCAAAGTCATCCAATGTGAGGGTAGTTCACATTTTGATTACAGGGGTCCTAGGCTTCTTTCGGGAGGATGCTTTCAGAGGTGAGACCTTCCTTTTCTTTGACAAGACTTCTTTGTCCCTAGGCAATGGTACTTTGCCTTTTTGTTGTTCAATTTCTGTGCCTTCTATCTCTTCGCCATCACCTCCTTCGTTCGGTGTGATAGAGGCAGTCCTTACAGATACACTGTCTACTTCGTGAACCTCTTCAGGCTTCTTTGTTTTGCTTGGTCCCGGTGTGTTCAATACAAGGATATGATGATCACTTTAGACACTTGCTAGTCTGGGAGCTTCAATTTCTCAGTTGGAAAAAGTGTTCTTCGGGCATGGTGCGATGAGATAAATAGGTAATCTCAAAAATGGTCTGCTTGCAACGGGTATGGGGCCTCCGTTAACTCTGTTCTATCTGTTCTGGTGGTGTCCAACGGTCTAGTGGTGATCCTTTAATGCTTTTCTTTCTGTTTGGGGCATAATTTGAATGGGTATATCGATCCAACGGCTATATTGCTTCGCCATGGTGAAGTGACCCATGTCGTTGTTTTGATATCTCGATGAAGCTCAAATTCTGTGATGTTCCATCTGGAATCTCCTACAATTTCTCCCTCTTCTTATTTAACTTTCTATCTTTATTTCCAGTGAGCTTTGTCTCAGTAGTTCTTTTCCCATTCTGATTCCTATTTTCCTTGGATATAGTCACTTCGCACTACTGAGGTTCTTTCTTAGGATTTAGGTATAACATCTCTTCTTTATCTGAGATAGAAAGTCTAGTCTTCTGTGTGTTCTCTGGCGTTCTGATAACTTCGATGTCCGGGTTCCTAGTGTGATATGGCTTCGATCTGTTCTCCTATTCTTCAATCAACTGTGTGATCCTTCTGGTCATGAAGTCTTTTAACTCTTGTCTCCGTCGTTCTAAAACTTTTTCGTCTTCCTTCTTTCTGGCTTGATCTCTTTCAATCCAAGGATTTCCATGTAACATAGTAAACAGGGCATTGTCCTCAATGAATTTGATAATCTCAAAATCTTCCTCTATCAAAGTTCCATTGACATTCATAGATATCTGAGTGAGCCTTCCACATAGGTTTACCAGTTTTCCTCTGAATAACCCTATTCATCCTAGATATGGAGTCATATCATCCCTCCCTATAGCTTCCCAAGTTTTTTATGTCATAACATTCACTTGTGTTTCCTCATCCAAAACACAGTCAATGTCGAAGTCTCCTATTCTTACCTCGATGCATTCTTTTTCTTTAAATATCTCTACTAATCTAACATGCCGGTGTTCATTCAAGGTGTCTTTCATCTATAGTAACATATTCTCTGATTCTTTCTGGGGTTCTGCTATTTCTGGATCTGCTTTAGGGTTTTCTTCATGCAGATTCATTTTTTCAAGCTTAGCAATCATTATAGGGCAATCCAATACTTCATGATCTAGAGATTTGCAAAAAAGACAACTAGGTCTTTCACCAGGGCATTCCTTATCCAGATGTCCCGGTCTTCTGCAGCTGTAACATAGGGCCAATCCTCTCTTTCTTTTAAATGATCCCCAACCTCTTCTGTATTGCGCACTAGGATCATGGTAGTTAACCTGCAAAAAATTATTTCTAGGATCCTGCATCCATTTGTTAGTCAAAACATTCTTTCTATGCATAGGTATAACATATCTATCACTATTCTTATAAGATCTATTCATATCAAACCTTCTTTCATCTAACATTGCCCTAGTTTTCAAGATTAGACATAATCTACCAAGAATACCTAGATCCATACTTTTAGAAACAAAAATTTATAATATTCTTACTTTTACAGAGTACAAAGATTTTAGATCTAGAACTTTCTTACCTTTATCAGAGCACAGAACTTACATATCTTACCTCTTTCTTGTAGATCTGACCTCTTTTCTTTACGAGCTTCCACTTTTACTTTTCTTAGATCACAAAGTGTTTAGATCTGGCTTCTTTTCTTCAGTATCAACCTCTTTTCTTACAGATCTGACCTCTTTTCTTCAGATCTGACCTTTCTTTCTTGGCACAAAGCTTCACAGGTCAAGAAGGACACTGTGCACTAGGGCAACAGATCTACGCACATAGATTACTTTGCACAAAGCTTCTTCTTCTCTATTTCCCAACAATCACAGTTTTAGGTCCCAATACTCTGCACTTTAGTAGTAGATCTATGCATAAAGCTTCTCTTTTCTTTACTTCAGTTCTCATCAATCACAGTTTTAGGTCCCAACAATGTAACCATTTGTTGGCACAAAGGGGAAGACCCAGGGTTCAACGCTGAAGAGCACACGAAAAAAACCCTAACTACCGACCCTTTTGGCAACACCTGAGAAGTGGATGAAGTCTCACTCGAGGTAGAGGCAGGGGTGGTTGCAAGACTCAAGTGTATGCAACCTTAGATGGGACACAGATATGTGATTATACTACTTACAACGCACTTAGCATCAATCAACCATTAATATCCAACCCTTATTCTACTTCGCAGATAGCACAGAGAATCACAATATTCACTTAGATATACAATATCTCAACACTTAGCAATAGTAATACATCAGGTCCTATAGATTCTGCAAAGTTTCTTTCTGCGATGTTCCATCTGGAATCTCCTACAATTTTGCCCTCTTCTTATTTAACTTTCTAGCTTTGTTTCTAGTGAGCTTCGTCTCAGTATTTCTTTTCCCATTCTGATTCCTATTTTCCTTGGATATAGTCACTTCACACTGTTGAGGTTCTTTCTTAGGGTTCAGGTATAACATCTCTTCTTTATATGAGATACAAACTTCAGTCTTCTGTGAGTCCTCTGGTGTTCTGATAACTTCGACATCTGAGTTCCTAGTGTGATATGGATTCGATCTGTTCTCATGTTCTTCAATCAACTGCGTGATCCTTCTAGTCATGAAGTCTTTTAACTCTTGTCTCTGTTGTTCTAAAAAATTTTCGTCTTCCTTCTTTATGGCTTGATCTCTTTCAATCCAAGGATTTCCAAGTAACACAGTAAACGGGGCGCTGTCCTCAATGAATTTGATAATCTCAAAATCTTCCTCTGTCGAAGTTCCATTAGCATTCATAGATATCTGAGTGAGCCTTCCACATAGGTTTACCATTTTTACTCTGAATAACCCTAATCCTCCTAGAGATGGAGTCATAGCAGGCCTCCCCATAGCTTCCCAAGTTTTTTCTATCATAACATTCACCTATGTTTCCTCATCCAAAACACATTCAATGTCGAAGTCTCCTATTCTTACCTCGATGCATTCTTTTTTTTAAAATATCTCTGCTAATATAAGATGTCGGTAGTCATTCAAGGTGTCTTTCATCTGTAGTAACATCTTCTCTGATTCTTTCTGGGGTTATGCTATTTCTGGATCTGCTTTAGGGTTTTCTTCATGCAGATTGATTTTTTCAAGCTTAGCAATCATTCTAGGGCAATCCAATACTTCATGATCTAGAGCTTTGAAACAAAGACAACTAGGTCTTCCACAAAGGAATTCCTTAGCTATATGTCTCAATTTTCTGCAATTGTAACATAGATCCAATCCTCTATTTCTTTTAAATGATCCCCAACCTCTTCTGTAATGTGCACTAGGATCATGGTAGTTAGCCTACAATAAATTCTTTCTAGGATCCTCAATCCATTTGTTATTCATAACATTCTTTCTATGCATAGGTATAACATATCTATCATTATTCTTACTAGATCTATTCATATCAAACCTTCTTTCATCTAACAATGCCCTAGTTTTCAAGCTAGGACACAATCTACCAAGAATACCTAGATCCATGCTTTTAGAAACAAAAATTTCTACTAGTCTTACTTTTACAGAGCACAAAGCTTTTAGATCTAGATTTTTCTTACCTTTATCAGAGCACAGAACTTACAGATCTTACCTCTTTCTTGCAGATCTGACCTCTTTTCTTAAGGAGCTTCCACTTTTACTTTTCTTAGATCACAAAGCATTCAAATCTGGCTTCTTTTCTTCAGTATCAACCTCTTTTCTTGCAGATCTAACCTCTTTTCTTCAGATCTGACCTTTCTTTCTTGGCAAAAAGCTTCACAGGTCAAGCAGGACACTGTGCACTAGGGAAACTTATCTACACACAAATATTACTTTGCACAAAGCTTATTATTCTCTAGTTCCCATCAATCACAGTTTCAGGTCTCGATACTACGCACTTCAATAGTAGATCTATGCACAGAGATTCTCTTTTATTTACTTCAATTCCCAACAATCACAGTTTCAGGTCCTGGAAATGGAACCATTTGTTGGTAAAAAGGGGCAGACCCAGGGTTCAACACTCAAGAGCGCACCAACAAAACCCTAACTACTGGCCCTTTCGGCAACACCTACGAAGCATATGAAGTCTCACCTTAGGTAGAGGCAGGGGTGGTTGCAATACTCAGGTGTCTGCAACCTTAGCTGGGACACAAATCTGTGATTATACCACTTACATCGCACTTAGCATCAATCAACCATTAATATCCAACCCTTATTCTACTTCCCAGATAGCACAGAGCATCACAATATTCACTTAGATCTACAGTATCTCAACACTTAGCAATAGTAATACATCAGGTCCTGCAGATCATCACTAAGCACTCACACATACATAAGATATAATAATCATATATATCTAAGAAGCACAAAGCATAAGTGAATATATCAAAAGAACATAGCATAAGCAGAGATAAACACAATGAATCAAAGCATAGAGCGTTACACACAGATTTACGTGGTTCAACCCCACCCTGGCGCTATGTCCACCAACTCTTCTTCTTTATTAGTATCTTCAATCGTCAATTACAACACAAAGCACAAAAACCCTTCTTTGCAAAGGACTCAAGATTTACGCAGATCGCTAGATCCTTCTTCCTTACACTTCAACATGAATCCCCTTACAACAACTTGCACTTATCCTTGCAAACTTCTTATGATCATGCACATAGCATTTACAATCCACTTCCGATCACACATATCTAACTATTAGCACTAAGCTGTCTGCCATACATCACATAGATGCACTGCTACTTCTATCTAGCCTAGGCATCTATTTATACATTACAAAATTGGGCCTAATCGTGGGTAAACCCACGGTTCGACATCCCTTTCCCATTATATTAACCCAAAAACCCTAATAGGGGCCCAAAAGTGGACCGAGATGCTTCGCTTGGTGGTCCTTCTTTGACTAGCAGTCGTAGTTCCAAAATAGGTCAAACTAACCCAGGTTATCCCAAAACTTGGTCAAGGGCCAACACATTTATATAACATACTTGGGATTAGATTCAATTTCTGCAGTCATTTTGTCTATTGTGTTTTACCCCATGTCATAGAGTGATTTTCCTCGTAACAGAATTGGTGACCATACTGGGGATTAAATCTTCTATTATGGGGTTTGGAGTGTTTTTCTCCTTCGATTTATCTTAGTTAGCCTGAGTTTTCTTGTTTCCCGATTTTTTGACAACTTATTTTTACTTTGTATCTAAGTTTCTTTGCCTTTTCCTTGCCCTGGCAGTGTTTTAATACATATACATGTTTTTCCCTTGACAGACGCATACATACGCGAGTTGTCCTTCTATAGGGAACGTACATACTGTTAGAATATAATCAATGTGATCATTTAACCATAGATAATATAGTAGTATTGTCACCCAACCATATGCCGAAGCCACCCCCGAGCACCTTAACCTTGACAGAGAATCATTCTAGAGGAAAACCCTAGATTGGATTGCCAAACAAAGGTGGCACACCTTTCTTGAAGGATAGCACACCAAGCATGAGTAACAAGAGATTATTAGAGAGTCCAAACCATAACCAAGAGAGAGTCCAAGCCAAAACCAAAATCTGCTAGTTGCAGTAGATGCAACAACAATTCTTCTCCAAACTTGCTCACAAACTGGCCAACTGCAGTGCGCACAAGTGTTGCTTCTACAGTTCTGAGAATACTGGCCAGAATGAAGACTGACCTCCTGTATTTATACTATTTCTGGCAGACTGCCTGGGTAGACTTCTCATTCTGGATACTAATTCTTTAGCATATAACATTTCCCTTAGCCGACTTCTTATCTTGGAGGCTAATAACCTAATATGAGTCATTCTCTTGAGCCGACTTGTCTTCTAGGGTTATTAACCAATTAATTAGGGTTTCTTCTTGCTTCACAGAATATTCTATTCTCGTCAGGTTTACACGTGGAGGTAAATACCTCCCTCATCTACCATAATATCAACACTCCCTCCTAGATAGGGAGGTATTGAAGTTAATGATCGTGAGCACAAACATACAACTCACCTGGTAGCATCAACATAGTCGTATAGAATATCTCATGATTAGATCATAAGCACCATCATCACTATGAGTGTCATCAGTTGCATCATCTCTCAAAACCATACTCCATCCGAGTAATCATACATGATGCTGGATAAGTCACTCACTCCACAGAGTGACACAAGATCCATTCTTCTAATCCGGACATATGTCCTAGAAGAATAAATGTGCTGGACCATTTTTCATCTAGGGAATCTTTGTCCATTGATCATCCATCTAGATGATAATCATTTCCAACACTACTGATGGTTTTCAAGGCAATCAAAATAATGTCATTCAATAGAACACAATTGTGTCTATGCATAGTAGTACACAACTAAAATCCAGTGGTACACTACCGCACCAAGTAGCACACAGATACTTGATCAGTGACATATAGTCACAATCAATGGAACACATCCACCACAGTAGTATACATCTACAATCCGGAGACATACAATATCCATAACAATCATATCATCTGATATCAACCTACACAAAAAACATTGTTATGATATAAACTGAATCATCTTGGCCATTCTTCCACTCACATCTGTGATATCTAGAAGATAATCTTCCCTCAGAAGGTAAAACATCAATGATGAGCTATCTGGACTATTATTCTCAAGAAAGGAAGAATGTCTTGATTTCTGAGCCTGGACTATTCACCTATCTGGGCCATTCCTCCGGCATTAAACAAAGTGCAACCTGGATAGAATGAATCTTCCCTAGAGAATGATTGTTTGGATCATTTCATAAGGAAATGACTGTCCTGCACCAACCTCCAAAATGGACCATTCTTCGAAACTGCTCACAACTGTAAGCTTCAAAAGAATGACTGTTTGGCAAGGTGGACCAGTCTTCCTGGCCACTATTGAGAGTGACTGTCAAGAAGATAGATTGTCCTATACCATTCCCCCACACTGGCCACAAGTGGAATCGTTGGCTATGGTACATCAACAATCCATCGAACCATTTTCATTAAGAAAATGACCATTCAATCTAGACCATTTTTCGAACTGGAAAATGCATGTCCGTCAGAAATCTCAAACCACTTTACGAACTGGAAAGGAACTGCTCATCTTGGACCATTTTTCGAACTTGAAAAATGATTGTCCATAAATAAATAACACATTAGTGCTCCCTCCCAACATGGGAGTCATCTCTTCCTTTTTCAATAAGGAAGTCGTCTCCACGAGCTCCAGCTTGAGTATGCAAAACTCTTTCATCTTGGACATAGGCTTTACCAAAATGTATGCTTATTTTCTCATCTGTGGAGATATATATTGGAAAACCACTTTCTCTTTTCTGGACTTCATCATGGAGAATGTAATGCTTGATCTCAATGTACTTCAGTCTTTATGGAACACTAGTTTTCTGAAGGCTTCATATAGCTTTGATCATCATAGTTGGATTCAACTCTTTTGTTTCTTGCTAGCTCATAACATCGTGGCAAGGGTCAAACTGGAACATATCCATGTGGCACTTCTTCTGTCATCATGAGATTTTTTCATGGATTAGAAATCCATCATCCTGGACTTATGATTAACCATTCTGATTTTTATCAACAAAGGTTTTCACCATGCTTCTGTTGTGCATGAAAGGCTTTGCACCAAGTTGTTTGAATCCATACAAAATCTTCTTCCATCTATATACAAGGGTCTCTTTCTGGCATACCTCAAAGACTTGAGGTTTCTTTACATACGCTCTTTATTCAATTATTCTGGAGAATAGTATTTTCATTCATCTGATGTAAACTCCAATCCATGGATATTGCGGATGATATAATGACTCATGTAGAGGTATGTTTGGTTTACTAGAACAAGCAATCATCATAGTCTTCTCCCTCCATCTAGGAGAAGCTCTAGTTTTGGATCTCACAATGCTTATATTCATAAGTCTTACATACATTGTTCTTCATCACAACTTTTAGTTCCTTTGCTTGATTT
>SNQJ01S0293758.1:0-10558 GCA_010110895.2 Picea sitchensis | reverse complement strand
AAACTAAAACCAATTCGATATGGTCCTTTCAAGATTCTTGACAAGATTGGTAACAATGCCTTCCGTTTGGATTTACCTCCTTATATGCAAATGTATGCAGTTGTTAATGTTGAGAATTTGAAATTGTATGAGCCTCCTTTGATCCAGGGGATCAAATTTTTCTCAAAATTCAAAGTGCTCAGAATTGCTTCAAATCAAACGGGTGCGTAGGTCTCGTCATCACAAACCCAACGCAACTCATTTGGGTTCAAACGGACATCGGATGAATGAGATATCACGTTCTGTTAAAATCGTCAAACAGGGAAAAAAAATGTGCTGACTGTATAGTCCGTACAGTTCGTACGGATGCTAACATGGCAGGGTCGTATGACACATGGCAGAAGCTGAGTTGGTAGGGCCTTACGACATGTGGCAGGTGTTGGTTGGTAGTCATGTGGATGAATTGGCATACGACACGTGGCATGTTTGTGGTGAATAGATTGGTGACACGTGGCCCAAGCAAGGGCCACCACGTGTCACCAGGGCATTGGATAAAACTTGTGAAGTCGACAGGACTCGACCTCATGACCTCTGGGCAGGGGAAGATCATTGGGAAGGGTTGCCCAACCGACGCGCCCACCATTGGTTCTTAATATATGAATGGTTTAAAAATTATTTGAATCGAGTTAAGTGTTGAGTTGGGCGCGGTCTGGGCCGGGGCTTAGGTCACATAAACCACCATATAACCACCTACCCACACGTGTTTTTTAAATGATTTCAGAGCCCACGTGCTTGACACTTGGCACGTTACCATTGTTTTAAGCCTTGGCCCCTTTTGTGTGCGCATGTGGTCATATGACCCATGTGTCTAGTGGTTTGGTGGTTAGGGGCTAGGCGCGCCCTAACCATCCTACAATTCACACAATTTTGTGGTTGCGCCCGGTGCTAGGTTTTAACACAAATATGAGCGCAGAGGCTAGGTTGAGGACACAAAGGTGCATTTTGGCGATCCAGAGACAACAAGTTTGAAGGGGAACTTCCAAGAAGTCTATCTTCTTCAATTTTTGGCCAAATCAGGTGCCAAAAAAGCCCAGCTAGGGGTTTTTGGACATTCTGAAGCCATTGAAGCCATCTATTTGGCATTTTGAGCATTGTAAAGCACATATTTTATCAATTCTAGGAAATAATACAAAATATCCATTGAAAGCTGGACCAGGAGATGTAGCCCAAGAGAGGGGTGAGATCCTTTATCATTTGTTGTGTTATGTGTTTTCTGTTCACTGCTTTTTTGCTGCTTATTATATGCATCTTGAATGTGTAATTTCTATAAAAGTTGTGTTTGCAAATTGATCCTTTTGCATAAGAACAATTGAATTAAAATTTGCAAATATTTTCAAGAATACAAGCCTCTTTATCATTTGTAGATCAATCATCTATTACCTGAGTCGAGGCCTCATAGGACCGAAAATCAATTATTCTCATATTGAAAAACTTGCATTGGCAGCAGTCCATGCTTTTCAACGGTTCCATCATTATGTTCTGTTTCGCAAGACCACCATCATTGCTGTCGTGAATCCATTTCAGTACATGTTGACACAACAGGTAATAGGCGGAAAGATCAGTAGATGGATAGTCATCCTCCAGGAGTTTGACTTAGATTTTGTTTCAGTGAAATCCAAAAAGTCACTAGTCTTCGCAGAAATTATTTCGAAACTTCCGATTGAGTTAGGTGATCTTGTGCCCGAAGAGTCACCTATCAGAGGAGATAGGTTCTTGATCACCTCTTCAGATCCCTGGTATGGAGATATACCTATCTATCTCCAAACTTTGAAGTGCCTATCTATCTCCAGACTTTGAAGTGCCCCACCTTTGCTTCTCCTGATGAGCGTTGACGCATACACCATTAGGGTAAGAGTTATCTCATACTCGATGATACATTATATTGGAGAGGTGTAGATTGCATCCTGCACCGATTTCTCACTCACGAAGACGAAGTTATCGTGCTTAACGATTGCCATACTGGAGCCCTTGGCGGTCATTTGTCTGGGTTGGCAACAACCCAAAAGATTCTATGAGCAGGTTACTTCTGTCCGACACTTATCAAAGATTGTATCGAATCGATCAAGAAGTGCCACCCATGCCAAATCTTCTCTCATAAGATGAGGGCACATCCCGCTCCCATGTTTCCTGTCATCACAGTTGGTCCCTTCACCAAGTAAGGGATTGATTACACTACATGCAACCCTCCTTCAGCAAGGGGGCACCACTATATCATCATAGTTGTTGACTACTTCACAAAGTGGGTTGAAGCTATGCCAACGTATAAAGATGATGGAGAGACTGCAACTCTCTTTTTATTCAATCAAATAATAGCAAGGTTTAGCGTCCCAAGGGAGATTGTCACTGACCATGGCAGTCACTTTCAGATCCAGATGATGATCGAGTTAACATCAAATATTGGGTTATGGAAAGAACATTCATCACCCTACTACCCCCAAGAAAATGGTCGGGTGGAAGCTGTAAACAAATCTCTTAAGACCATCCTACAATGAACAATCAACTCAGCCAAGTCAAATTGGCATTTGATGTTATACTCGACATTATGGGCCTACCGAACGTATGTTAAGACTGCAACTGGTTTCTCACCTTTTCAACTTGTATACGGGATGGAAGCAGTCTTGCCTATCGAATGTCAGATCTCATCCCTAAAGTTGGTAGTACAATTATTGCCAGACACTTCTCCACTTGAAGAATAGTTAGTATACCTTGAGCAAATCAATGAGCAACATCGTGATGCGGCCCTAGCCAACGAGGCTCACAAACATAAAGTCAAGTGTCAGTATGATAGGTATTTTCATCCTCAGATTTTCTCTAAAGGAGACCTTGTCCTAGTCTATGACCAAGATAAGGACCCCCTGGTGGCAGGAAAATTCAAACCCATGTGGTTCGGACCTTTCATCATAAAAGAGGTTTTAAAAAAGGGCACTTATCATCTGGTTGACTTTGAAGGGAATTCTTTGGTGGAGCCTAGAAATGGGCTCTACCTCAAGAAGTATTACTCATAGGGAGGTCACCGTGGGTAACTTTTTGTAACATATGTATAGTCTTTGTACTATTACTTTCTAGTTCCTTTTAGTGTTATGGATGTGTCGTTGATGTTATCTTTCGTCACTGTCACAGATGTCAAGTGATTCCAAGGTGTTCATTGGGTATGCAGATGGTGCTACTGGCACACTCAAAGGCTTGCCTCCACAGCGTGGGTAATCTTTACACCTTAAGGCTAGTTATTATCTTCTGAAGGTATATGCTTAGGTGACACCACAAACAATGTCACCGAGTATAGTGCAGTTATTGAGTTGCTTCATGATGCTTTGTCATTTGGTATCTCTCATATCTGGGTCTATCTCGATGCTCAGCTAGTTGTGTCTCAGTTAAACAGAGTATACCGGGTTCATGATCTGAATTTACATCGACGATTCCTTAGGGTACATCTCTTAGAATGAAACTTTGATTATATTACATATTTTCATGTTCCTAGGAGATTAAACCAAGTTACAGATACTCTAGCTAATCAAATTTTAGATTGGCATCTTGCACACATATGAAAGAACATTCACATAAACATGTAAATACATTTTTTGCACACATGATCCATAAGACACAAAAGACACAAAAATCCATATATAATATCATAAAGTAACCAGAGTACACAGATGGATGCAAGCACCTCAAAAATATGACCAATAACAAGTCACGGGGCTTATGCCCTCAAAAAATATATACAAGTAGTGCTCGTGGCATGTGAAATTTCTAACTAAGGTTAGGGCCTATGGGCCTTGTTATATTGATCCACAACATTGGCTAAACACTGAAACAACCAGACCCACATCCGTGGTTCCCCTAGTACATGAGGCTGCATAGATGGTGCTAGGTCCTCAATCTCTGCCATAGGGACCATGTGAGTGAGCGCGATAAAGTTCCGCTCGACTCGTCTCAATACCCTCTCAGCCTCCCCGGCTGAAAGATATCCTGCTACTACTGGTCCCCCTGCGGTGGCAGGTGCGGCCCCTGGTCGAGGATGACACATGTTCCTCGCATAGTCAATCGATCGCACTGGTCCCACATCTGCACACAAAGAACATATATCCATCAAATACTCTGGCATAACAAAATAAATGATATATATAACAAAAACAACATAAAAATTACATATGTTTAATAAAAAAAATAAAAAAAAAACAATGATGAAGACTTACCCATCTCTCCTCACTCCTCACCAGGAGGTACTGGTATCTTAGGATCCCTCGAAAAATCAATCCCTGCATAAGGGTAATCCTCGATAACTGGGATCTTCCGCGATAGCCAAGTGAAGAAATCATCATCGAAGGACTCATTAGTCCTTCCACCACCCTATCGCGTCAACAATACTGCCCATCTACACATAGCAAGAAGAGAGGCCCGATGTCCTTGTACCACTACTCGAGGACTAAAACTCGGAACTCTCTCAAAGAAGAATGAGCACAGAATGGTCCTGAACCCAAAGTTCCTCTGTGTCTGCAAACGATAATATGTCAACTACCTCTTCATACACTCAAGCAATGTGGTACTCCAATCAAATATTTTTTCATTTAAGCACTGGACTGCATAGTTCATCTGTGCATGGGATGCCTAATGTAGAGCCGTAGAACCAGTGATTTGTCCAATAAGCAACACTATCGCCTGTAGCGATAAGTCAGTAATCTTGCTTATGGGCACCTGTGAGCTTGAGCGGTCTGTATCAGTCTCACAGTAAAGACCTATCAATTCTGCTATGTTATGCAACCTTGAAGGAAAAGTCCGGAAGTGGACTGGTTCCCCTCTCCGGGAGAGGTCAGTCAAAAAAAAAATGTCCTCAGTTGTGGGCACCAGTGACTGTCCCTCTAAAATGAATGCCTCTGAATTTGGATGCCAGTAGTCCACCAAGGCATTCAATAGCCTAGGTTGTGTCGGCATAAAAGGACATAAGAAGAACTTGAGTAACCCACATTGCATCAAGGAAGCCACAACATTGGGTTCTTCCTCGACCACCTCACTAACCTCTTCATGCTCTCTTTCTCTCTAATGGACATACATCCTGCAAAACACCAAGGTTTAGGAGGGTTAACCCTTGATTTTTAATATTTTTTCATTCAAAAAGGGGGGTCCATGCAGGCTATAATATTGATAGTCGTGTGTACATGCATGCAGGGTTTACTCTACTCGAATGTACACGCGGCCTATCTTGAGACAACCCGCATGGACCTAGGGCCGAACTTTTGAAGGTCGACGCCCCCCCAAAAAATGAAACCTAAAGCAAAAAGAAAGACTTAAAATGCAAGATAAGAGAGTTTGTACTTACTTGGTCCAGATAGAAGTTCGTTTCGTCCACTGTAGCTCCCGAAATCATGACTTTTGACAAAGGGGATTTTTTTGACTCCAGAGTCAATTTCCAAATTAGCAATGGTGATAATGAGCTGCCAGCTTCTATTTATAGACTTTTTGGCCTCTTTTTGTTACTTTTTTCGCCTCCCTTATCATTTTCTTTAAACCAAAAACCATTTAGAGTGATTCATGAGTTGCATGGGAGGGATATGATCAGGTATCGGGACAATTTTTGGAGTTTTGGGTAATTTTACATGGTCCGTGATTTTTTTTTTTTTTTTCCGAGGATCAACTTGAACATGTAGGTTAGGTTTCTACCCTGACTTTTGTATCTCGTTGTCTTTTTTCTTTTCCATAGGGTCGATCCCATCAGGTTTCAACACAAAATCATCATAGCTTCTTTAGAAGTGTCACGACTTGGTGGTAGAGCTTTCCGGAACATGGATGCCCTAGGTAGATCCTGGTTGCATTATGGTATCCATGTTGTCTCTAATCACTGTAGGCTCGGGAGTTCTTGTTGTTTTTCCTGATTACGAGTTTGAGCCTCATTTGCATGATTCCTTTTCACTCTTGACCTCACCCTCGGGACTCCCAAAAGATATAATGTGTCTTCTTTTAAACCCTTTTCAGACCCTCTAAACATGAAAAGATTGTTGAGCGATCTTGTGGCCTTTCATGCTCATTAAAATGAAATTTGAAGTTACATCTATCCGACGGTAGTTTACCCCTTTTTCGGTCTGGATGGTCAACTATACAAACAAAGGTATACTCTATGGAACTTTAGTTCTCTATAAGAGTACTTTCAGGTATCATTTTAACCCTTTTCGGGCCTGAGGGACTAAATTTATGAAAAAGGAACCCCCACGGAGTCCATAGTTAAGCTCTTTTCAGACTCCCTAAAATTGAAAATATCACCAAGTGACCTTATTCTCTCACACTCGTTAAACTGGTCCAAAAGAACATTCTTAATGGAGTCCATAGTTAAGCTTTTTTTCAGACTCCTTAAAAATGAAAAAATGGCAGAGTGATCTTGTCTTTCTCACACTCGTTAAAATGGTTTTGAATAGACGTCTTGTTGGTGCTAGTTTAACCCTTTTTCGAACCGACTAGACTATCTTTGAAAAAGGTACCCCAATGGAGTCTCCTTTTACATTTTTTCAGACTCTCTAAATATGAAAAACCACCGAGCTTACCTTCTCTAGGCTTGTTAAATTTACATCGAAGGAAGTTACCATTGTGTGTTTTATTAATCGCATTTGCATAACCACATCTTTGGCCTAATTCCAGTCCCATGTTGCTCTCAAATGAACCATCTAAAGAATGCCTCATATGCAAGCCCTATAGCACTTTTCCTCTGCGTCTTGACACCTTTGGCCCCTGGAGGATTTTTCCCGAGTGTCCTTTTCTTGCATATGTCCCTTTGCCCTGAGCATCCCTGTGTTCTGTGTGCTTGGAACTAGTATGTTTGTGACACTCGATCCTCCTTTGTAACGTAACATTCTTTTATTCTTTTTCCAAAACAATTGAAAAAGAAAAAAAAAAAAATCAAATATACCCCAAAAAGAGGAAGAGAAAAGTATTTTCTTTATTGGTAGCATAATGTGTCTCCCTTGGATAAAGCACATCTGTCCGTTTGTTCATCAAACCCTAGGATTTAATATGACCTTAGGAAGCTTTTCTCGCTACTTAGAGCTGTGTTCTCCTCTGTTTGTTTATTCTTCCGAACATATGGAGAGTTTTGCGTTGCCTCCTGCCTCGTAAACTTATGTTAATGCCATGCTGCCAGAGTCTCATCATTTGTCGTGTTGTTATCCAAGGGAGGTTTTTCACCAAGCCTGAGTTGGCCCCTCTATAGTTTGTCTCTTTCCCTCATACCCGACCATCCTGAATGTCCAATCAAGTCCTTGTTTGGAATCAATGAAGCCTTCAGTCTAATCATCAAGATTATCTAATCCATGACCGACGAGCCATCGAAGACCTCTGGGTAGTAAATTCATACACTCATATTACACTCCTACCCGAGTTTTGCATATTTTTTGAAGTTGTTGCTCGATCTCTGAAGATCTCATCTCCAACCATCAGGCCGTATCAACTTCTAGAAGATGGATACTCTATATGTATATCTTTTTTATTTCGAGATGTAGCTCCGCTGTGTATTGTTCACGGCTACACTTTATATATTTATTTGACATGGATCTACAATGTATTTGATTGGTAGCCATGATTCTATTTTATCCCGAGCATGGGTATGCCCGCCTCGGTGAGACATTTGTTATTTTACAGACGACGCCTCTCAGTTCCTGGTCTCTGGGCTCACCTGTTCGACACATCAGTAAAGATTGGTAATGTATTTTGGCCATCAGATGCTCTTCAGACCTCACACATTAGGGGGCATCTATTATAACCCTAGTTTGCACCAGACATGCTTACCTGGCATCAAGCCATCTCAGATTCCTTCTTTGCCAAAACACTGCTGAACAACTCTTTAAAAAGCCTCTTTTATAAGGGCCCACATGCCCTACTCCATTACTGCATGCGTGTACATGATAGCTGACATAAAACAACCCGCGCGTACCTACAAAAGCACGAAAAAATGAAAGTTGTCAACGAAACACACAGCTTTGGGTGAGTTAACTAAATCTCCTGGCCATGCATGGCCGAGGGTTCATCCAAATACATAGCTTCTTCTCGCCTATAAAAGAAGGGTTAGGGGTCCCATTTGGAAGAGGAGAATAATAGTAAAGAAACTATACTCAATTGCACTTTCCCATTGCCCCACCCCTTTAGCCATCCTTGTGAAAAGAGAGATACAGAGCAAAGAAGTTGGAGGACATTTGAAGAGGAGCCCAGGATCAGGTTCGCAGAGTGGTGGTCGGTCTCGACATTCTAAATTGATTCATTAAAGTTAATAATAAATAAATTCTTTTCCCGTCCCACTATATGAGTTCTTCATATTTTAGTGAATATATGTTTGAATCTCTAACCCATTAAACTATAGAACAAATGCATGTAGAGTTTGTTGCTTGTTTTGTACGCTGGTCAGTCTTGGGAGGATAGATGCTAACAAGCGATCAAGCATGAAGAAGGATCGACATTGAACGTCTGGAACAAGGTATGTTTGTTTAACCATGTATTTTCTTAAAAGAAATGGGGATAAGGTCTGGGATGATGGTAGAAAGTAATATTCTTTCGGTCTTATCTGCATGCATAATATAACCCTAAATGCTAGTCCATAGGGGGATTTCCCACCACAATAGGTGGTCTTCCATACATTTGTCTGTTCTATCGGGACTTGGTGGTAGCCAAAGTTTAGATCATTCTTACTGAAGTATTTGACCCCCATGAGTTGATCAAGGAGGTCGTCGATTCGGGGAATCGGGTACCGGTTTCTGACTGTGATTTTATTCAGAGCCTGGTAATCAATACAAAATCGCCAAGTTCCATCTTTTTTCTATACCAGCACGATAGGGTTGCTGCAAGGTGATGAACTTGGATGGATGTGCCCCTTGTGGAGCAGTTCTTGGATATGTCTCTTGATCTCCTCATTCTCTAACAAAGAGCGGCGATAGACTGACCCATTGGGAAGTGGTGTGCCGGGGGTCATATCGATGGGGTGCTTCACCTGGCAGTGCAGAGGTACCCCTGTAGGTGAGGAGAAGATATCCGAGTATTCTTCCACGACCTTATCTACTTTTTTTGTTGTGTGGAGAGGTCGGTCGTAGAGAGCCTGGATGTGGCTGTGATGTTTCTCTTATTCTGAGAGCGAATCATGAAGAAGACAAACTTCCCCATCTGAGAGATGACCCTCCTGCATTGCTTAGCAAAGATTAGGGAAATAGCACTAGGTGGGACTGCCTCGAGTATCCTGTAAAATTTCCTATTCAAAGTAATAATAAGACTACAAGGCCTAGACTCATATACAACATGATGTTTCCATAAATAAGGTTGGCCCAAAAGAACATCACAAAATTTGAGAGGAGAAACATCACACAATACCTCATCTTTGAAGGGCTTGATGTTGTATGACAATTGATGTTAAGCCCTAATATTGGCTCATTACCCCTTAATTGGGGCATATTATATTAGTAATGTTATTTTATTTATGTCGGCTTTAGGCCATTAGTTGTAATTATTCCTCCTAGTCTCCTATATATACCAAGGAGACATTTCCATTTTGAATCATCTTGTACTTGAACATTTAAGTGGGGTAAAAGGAGGTTGCCCCCTTGAAGAGGCTTATTATCTGAAATTGTCTCTTTTTCAAGGCATTGAGTACTTTTTTTGAGGATTTTCTATGCTATATTGATATTTGGTTCTTAACATATGGTATCAGAGCTTAAGGTCTTGGGGTTTCGCTGCTACATCTGAGACACCTTGTAATTTTTTCTATAAATTGTTTTCTACAATGTTTCAGAAGGAACAGCTTGTAGTATATTTATAAGATGGATCAAGGTACATTGGGTTCAAAATTTAACTCTTGAGGCCTTATACTTTCAGAGATACAACCTGTACAATATAGGGTTCTGGAATCATCCTGAACTGAGTCATTGCAAAATTTTTGCTATAAAAAATTTTCTGTAATGTTTCAGATGCTGAACTTCAGATTATATTTATAGAAATTAGTAAGGTATATATGGTAAACATTTCAGCTTTTGTTTCATCTTAAATTTGTATATACACCCTATGTAAGATAGGGTATCTGACTAGTCCTATTGACTAGTCTCAACAAGGTGTTCAAGGTAAAAAAATCATAACTTCTTCCTAGAGTATCCAAATTGTGTGGGACTAGTTTCATTGGATCATGGACAGTCTATAGTATTTTTGATGTGAGTTTCAAAATTTTATATCAATTATTTTGTGTGGGGCACACTATACAAGTGAGATATCCTGGAAAGGCCAAAAATCGATAAGTTGTGGGGAAGTTACTGTAAATTCCACTTGGCACATCCAATTTTGATTAGACCTATGGAATTGCAGAGAAGAAATATTAGAGAAATACATAAAATAAAGTTTCATACCTAGAAGGGTGGACACTTGGGAGATACAACAGACGAAATATTGTCTAGCAGAACCACCTCAAAATCAAGGTTCAAAAGTGATACTTGGCCAACATGCCACCCAAAAAGGGAACTTCTACACCAAATAAGCCTCTAGAAAATCCTACTTGGACTCTTGATGA
>SNQJ01S0293756.1:0-10644 GCA_010110895.2 Picea sitchensis | reverse complement strand
TCCATATTTACTTCTTATCAACCATGAAAAAACAATAATGAGTCATATTTACATCAAATAATATTGGGTCCATTACCCAAGCCTTTGTGCTACGGGGCTTTCTTCAAGGGTTGACATCAATGACAACCAACCTTAATCAACAAGGACTTCTCGTTTGTCAACATCTTTGTTTTCTCTAAATATCACATCTCAAATATAAACTACCTTCTTATTTTCTGGGTTCCAAAGCTTATAGCCTTTCAGACCATCTTTATACCCAATAAAGATACACATTTCAACGTTTTTATCTAGCTTACTCTTATTTTCCTTTGGAACATGAACACATGCATCACAGCCAAATACCGCAAGATGTGCCAGAGAGGGTTTCTTAACGGTCCATACCTCGTATGGAGTCTTGTCATTCAATGTTGGTGAGGATGATCAATTGACCAAGTAACATGTAATACCCACTGCCTCTGCATGGAATTCATGTCCTAATTGGGCATCACTGAGCATGCACCTTGTTTTTTTCCATTAACGTCATGTTCATCATTTCCACAACTACATTTTGTGGAGGTGTATATGGAGTGGTCTTTCGCCTTGTTGTACCAAACTTCTTACATAATTCTTTGAATTAATTTCCGTAGAACTCTCCACCATTATCCATCCTCAAGACCTTAATTCGTTTCTCTGTTTCATTCTCCACAAGAGACTTAAACTCTTTAAACCTGTCAAAGACTTTATATTTCTTCTCGAGGAAATATATTCATGTATTCCTCGAGAAATCATCTATAAATGAGACATAGTACACATATTTTCCTAGTGATGGAATCGACAAAGGTCCAAACATGTCACTATGCACCAACTATAAAATTTTCTCTACCCTCATTGCACCATAAATGAATCTTACCCAATTCGGTTTCCCATATACGCAATTTTCACAGAAATCAAAACGCAGAGAGTAGTTAAACATACCTTCAACCATACCTATACCATGTAGTAGTCAAAGGCCCTTCTCTTCGATATGCCCCAATATTTGATGCCACAATATAGTCTTTTCTCCAGATATTGTAGGAGTTTTTACTTCTTTAGCTCCAATCTTAGGAGCGATGGAACTATTGCACCCATCACTAATAGTGCTTCCCTACAGCTTATACAGAGTTCCAAACTGAACTTCCTTCAACAACACCATTGCTCCTCGAACCATCATGTAGGTTGCTTTCTCAAACATTATTTTTAGCCCTGCATCATCCATTTTACTTGCGAAAAATCAAATTTATGGCCAACCCTGAGATGTGCAAAACACCGGGGAGTGTTATAATCCTTCCATCCACAAGATTCAGCTTGACTTTTCCTCATCCTACGATTTTGGTTGTCGAGTCATCACATAAGAAAACATCACCTCCATCATACTTTTCATATCCACAAAACCATTCCTTGTGAGGAGTGATATGAAAGGATGCACCTAAGTCGGCTAGCCATGCCTCATGATTTGCATGTGTCCTTGAAGAAGCCAAGTACAAATCCCCTCCTTCATTCACAAAGGTTTTTTATTATGTATAAGGAGCATCATCAAATCCCTTCCCTCTCTCAACATTTTTTGATCTGCATTGCTTCTTATAGTGCTTTTATTTTCCACGTCTCCAACATACCTATACAAACTTTTCAAGAGATGCAGATCTTCCCTTAGATTTAGCTCTCCCACTTGAGGACTTAGATCTATTTCTTTCTTGGGAGCATCCTATTGCAAATAATGCATCGATGCTCTATCCTTCCATGTTCTTCCACCTCATCTCCTCCTACAACAAGGATGAAACCACATCATCAAAACTTAAAGTAGTTGCATTAGTACTTGTTATCACATAGGATGTGTAGGGGTCAAATTTTTTAAGTTTCTAGTCATAGTGTCTTTTTATTTTTAGGTTTTGAGTCATGTCTTATGTCAATAAATTATGTTTGATTTTTTCATGAGAAAATAAATTTGACCTTAGTCCATGTAAGAGTCTTGGTGTCATGATAGTGTTCATCATCATGAAAGAAATAGGGGTCAACATTGGTCACACCCTTGGTCTTAAAATTATCATTATCATGTGTCTTGTCTCAAAGGGGTGTACAAAGGTTCTTTATGTCGTTTTCAACCGTTTGAGGATAAAATCAAGTGTCAAGTCGACTTGTTGCAAACTCACCTGAAAGTTCGCAACATATCAATAAAGTACCTCATGCACTAATCACACATCATTATTCCTTGGAAACGTGTCAAGGGATATCTTATTGTTTTCAATGTCTTTAATTCATCATGTTCTTCAGGTAGGTTTGAAGAAACATGTATATCGATTTGAATGAAACACGCTACCAATTGGTTTGAATTATGGCGCTACGAACTGTCTATAGCAGATGAAGGTGGATTGAGTGCTTCCAGGAAAATTCCAGTCTAGCTCATGAGACAACAGTTGAAGTTTCAGATATACTAGATACCCTATTAAATGATTGTGCACTGTCTAAACGTTTATTATATTGGGTTCTAGTTGTTGTGACTTTTTATGTGCACTGCAAACTGTTGCATAGTATCTGCGTTGCAAACTCCTTGCACTAATAAAAAAAAACTACAATATTGGTATCTTAAACCTTTGCATATTCAAGTTTCTTGCTTTATACCAATAAGATCAATTTGTAGCCATTTCTAACAGTAATGACCTTATAAACTACTTTTTCTTGATGGTGCTACAAACTATATGTGTTTAAGGCGTTGTGAACGCTATGTTTTATCACTAGGCCAAACCCTCCTTGACTGTGCTTCACTCAGGTGTGAGGTTTTATCTTTTTCAAAGTCATTTTCCTTTTCACACTTGGAAGTTTTGCAAAGCTTTTCATTAAAACTTAGTCTAAACTCTGCGCTGCAAACTCAACCGTGTGTTGTGAATCCTCTGTTTCAAACATAATTGCTACGATTTTTTCCTGACTATGGCCTCATCCAATTTGGTATTTTGTTCTTTTCCTCTCATTTCCTACTTCCAGGCCTTTCATTCTCTCATTGTTGTTGTACATAAATATTTCATTCAAGTAAACCCTAAATTGTGCAAATTCTATCAAAAATCCTAATTTTCTTGTTTTTGTCATACCTCTTGTAAGAAATTGTTATAATTGGGTAAAGGGTTTTCAAAACAACTATCATGGACAATGAACAAGGTAAGAAGGTTCAAAAAGGGGGAGAAATTGTCAGGGATGAGCCACATGACTTGCAACTTATAAATTCTGAACCATTTTTCAAGGAAGCATTCCAGAGAGTGGACTACCTAATTTTTTTGTGAGAAAATGCAAAGAGGACATCCTAAGGTTGCTAAAACGTTTGCACTAAATTTCAGTGGGACAAATATTAAGGTGGGGGCATTGGAGTTTGAAGTCTTAGAGCAATCTATTTTTATAGCCACGTAGATACCCGCTTGTGGTGAAAAATGGTTTAAAGCCATGTCTTTGAATTCTACGTTTTCCAAGGAATTCCTAAAAACTGAATATCAAGGAGACAACCTATCCGAGGGAGTGCCAAGAAGTCATATGTTGGAGTATTTTGGCAAAATGCTCAGAGTTATTCAGAAATACTTCACTTGTGAAGGAAGGTTTGATATGGTTTATCAATACCATATCAAATTGCTACTACACTTTGCTGGGAAAGAGTCCATGAACCTTCTCTTTTATCTTTTCAGGAGTATTGCTAAGATGTCAAATAGGGTCCAAGCTAAATCTAAGAAAGTGGATACCAATGTTTTTCACTCTGGTTTAATCAAGATGTTAGTATTGGAAGAGTTGAAGAAGACCAATACTGACTAGGAGGTTTTCCTAGTTGCATCAGGTTTTCAGCCAGATGTTGCTCACACGCCACAGTAAAAAAGACAAACACCTACTCCTATTGAGAAGACTGTGCACTCAAAGTCAAGCAAAAAGAGGAAGATAATCATAAGTGACAAATCCATTCAGTTTATCGATAAAACAATTGAAGGTGGTCCCTCACAACTTCCTGATAGATAAGTTTCTCCTGTGGCAGAACCTACACCTATGGAGAAATCATCAAGTAAAATATGGAGGCTCGAATCAAGCTAAACAATATGTTAGATTTATATGAAAAGACTATTGATAAAGCAAGATATGTGGCTAAGAGATCTCGACCTCTGCATGGGTAGCTGAAGAATGTGTATAGACAGAAGAGAGCTTGCCAAGCTGAAATTAGGAGGTTGAAAGCAGAATTGCAACCCTTCAAGGAGCAGGTAGCAAAAAGGAATTTGGATATGTTAGCTCACGTGGCTACTAGAAGAAGTACCATGAAAATATGAAGACAAGATATTACTTCTACATGAGCATCAATTTTTGTCATGGTTTACTTTTATACAGATACTTATAACATGAGTAATTATTTTTGTCTTAAACAGAGGTTACCATATTCATGTGACTTATGCAAAGGTTACTTCATGTTTCAAAAGATTGTAGCAGGTTCTAGAAGGGTTTCCCAACTTTTTGTGCAAGCTTTAAACAATTGAAATCATTTTGGATGTAAAAACTCATCTACAGGAAAGTTTGTGGCACGTGTTGTCAAAGGCACAACAAACTGGTTGTTTTAGGACAGTTTGTAGCGCAAGTGTTGTGAACTGGGTGTCACAAGGATTTTGAGTTGATGAGGACTACTAGGTGTCAGAGTGAGTTCAGATAAGCTCCTCAAATATCAATTCCACATCAAGGGCCACCTGCCTCAAGGATCTGCCTGCAGTTAAGCAACATGCATCGAGTTGTCAGTAATTGCCTTTAATGATGCCAACATTTTCCTGGAATATAGCATTCTTGTTACATTTTTGTTGTGCCCCTAGTCCCACGCCTCTCTTAGGCATAAAATCCTATGTAGAAGCTATGTAGTGAATTGTAGAGATATTTTTGGATGTTTTGTTATTTAATATGCATTGTAACTCTATGAGATGGTTCAAATGGTTATATAGTGAGACTCTTGTCTTCAGTTTTCAACTGTAACAGAGTTTCCAGATGTATGTATCAGATTCAAGAATCTTTAATAGTTAATGATTAGTTTCCTTTCCTACTTTCACATCTATGTTTCTATCTCACTTTGATGTTAATTATTAATGAAGGATTCATCACTATGCTTGTTCCTTGCTCCAGTAAATGATTTATTGTTTGTAATTGATGCAAGTATAATCAATGTGCTCTCTCTTGTTGATTAGAAGGTTCTTATTCAATGAGATTTATGCTATATGTGTTTCATAACTACTTGATGTAACATGATGCATGTATCTCGTATTCCTTGCTAAGTCTTTCATCTTCCTATTGGTATCTCAAAGAACTGATTTGAAGCTATTCAAAGCCTTGCTTGTTGGTGTGTATTTCATAGAGGTTTTGTGTTGATATTATAAACTGAATATGTCACCCATTTGCTACACATTGAAAACATTTTTATCTTTATGATGGGTACTAGGCTCACACCTAAAGCAGTCTAGGTGAGACTTCTAGTGCTAACACTACCTATGGCCACAACCAGACTATCCCACGAGTTTGGTAAAGACAACAATAAATTGATACACTTATCTTCAACAACAATCTTAATATCAACAGATAATAACTGACTTGCCACAATATTGAAGGTGTTCATGTGCTATGTCATCGAGTATCCATATTTCATCCTCAGGTTGTACAACTTCTTTCGCAAGAAAAAATTGTTTACCATGGACTTAGATTGATACAAAGTCCCCAAATTATTCCATAAAGCCTTGGTCGTAGCTTCCCCCGACACATTCAATAATATTGAATCTAAGATATACAACTAGATTGTGCTCTCCTCCTTCAACTTTGTCCAGTCTTATGTCGATGTTCATGTAGGTGCAATACCTGGATCAACAACGATCCATTGATCTTTGTCCACCAACAAATATTCCATCTTAAGCTTCCACAACTCAAAACTTTGCCCATTAAAATTCTTGATCTCTATTTTCGAACTGCTCACCATTTCTTTTCACCTGAAGAATCAATACCGTAGATCTCCCATTGTAACAAGGCTTATCACAAACCTGAGCCAAACGCTTGACCACAAAAGCGTCCCCCTGAAGCCAATAATTGCTCTGATACCAAATGTATATTTTAACCTTGTACAATTAATTACTACAAATAGATTCTTAATAAAAATAGAAAAAATACAATGGAACACACACACATTACACAAAGATTTTACCTTGGAAACCCAAACCGGGAAAACCAACAACTTGTTTAGAGTTGCACCTCTAATCTTTTATTCATCATCTTTTTCATTGTTTACAATACAATATGTATATATGATCCTGCGACATCCAAACCCCTAATCCATTGACCCGAATTAGTTAACAACCCTAATTCCTTAACCAGAATTAGAAAACCATTAGCGAAAACGATGTGCTAAAAATTTCCAAAAACAGATGCAAAAAACTGCCAATTTTTTTTTCTACCCCCTTTGCTCTCCTAACAATGTACAGTACATGAGATCAATTTTGCAAAGAATATAACACATACACAACACTTAGAAGAAACTCCATTTCCCAATGCCCTTAATATTTGTTGCATCAAGAGGAGTGAAGTGCTTTTATAAGCTTGGTGAAAGATATGTGTTGCAGGTGTACCATGTACATACACTAAAACACTAACAAATTTAACATCCAACCTTTAATGTTAAAAAATTTAGGACCTAATATAATAAACAAAAATAAATAATAGTGGTAAATCCATGACCTTGAATTTATTAAGTGCCCCAAAGCTTACACTATCTCACTCAATAATTCATGGTTAACAAAATAGACCACGGGTTTAAATCAACATAAATGTAATTGCGAAAAAAGAAAAGAAAATAGAGCCAAAGTATAGAACCTCAACAATAGGCAAACCTGTTGATATTTTGAATATGAAGCAATGTTCACTTGCTTCTTTAAGGGGGAAACCTATAATTGAGCAAAGCTCCAATACAATATTAATCACTTGGCACTCGATTTTCTTTTAACCGAAACTGGGTAAATTATATCAATAAAAAATGTAACTGAGCTAAACAACATTATGATATCATATTGTATGTCTTGATTTTCAAACAAGATAAACAATTCCATATCAGAATACAAGATTTACATATGTCTACTGGCTAAATTTTCATAGTATTTACTGCTATTGTAGATTTTATAAAAAGTGCCTAATATGCTAATAACTTTAAAAAAACACAAACTTATCAGAAAATATGGCGGCTTGTGGCCTCTTCCAGACCCATGTTGGTTGGCATAAACTCATGTTCCCCTATCTCAATATCCTCAAGGAGATGGTGTACCGTAGCCTCTTCCTTTGGTTCTCCATAACCCGAATTTACATACATCCTCTCATTGGAAGCCCCATATTGAGCATATTTATATAGGTTGATGACCAAGTTCCTTATAATGTCACATTCAACCTCAAGTATGGAAATTTGTTGCATTAATTGAACCAAAGTACCCGTGATAGAAGTAATTTAAGAAATTATATGTTGCTCATTATCATGCACCTTCAATGTAACAGTGAAAACATAAGTTTTGTTACTTTGGATCATTTCCTCATATGATATTAAAACTCTCCTGATATCTTGCAATTCTAAGTATTCCATGAGTGTTATCACATAAACAAGGAGATACTCTAAAATGAATTACTAAAGCCATATAGTCCAATAGAACCACGATGCTAAACCTAAGATAAACTCAACCAAACCAACAAAGAATCCATAAATTGCAATCCCCAAACCAAGGAATTAAATTATGAGTATAGGGCTTGAAATTTTCATACCGAGCAACAACATTCCCATAGAGACAGTCCACCCAAAGACAAAAAAGTTTCCTTAAAATAACCAAAACACTAGGAATACATGCCTATGTTAGGATATTTAGACACTTATGATTTAGTTAAGATCAACTTGGTCTAATGTGTCTTTAAGTAAAAGTGTGCTTCTTTAGTGTGTTTCATTAATACACGTTCTTATGTATTTCTATTAATGTAATTTGATGGTCACGATATGTTCTAGACATAAAGTGATCTGACGAATTATATTCTCCTTGATACTAACAGGCATATTGATACGTGGCTTAACACTCGAATCGTCCATGGTTTATGTTTAAAGAGCATGAAGGGTCATTTGTTGAAAATCAACTATGAATGTACAATTTTATTTTTGCATTAATATATTGTCTCAAGTGGTCGTGTTGGTTGGGATCGTGGACTATTTTCCTCATCGAGGGTTTTAACCACGTAAAAACATAGATGTATTGATCTTTGATCTGGTTGTGTGAGTGATTGCTCAAGGTGTTTATGTTGTGTGGAAATAGTTTTTTTTGCCAAACATGGTATTAGAACCCATATGAAGACATGTTCTCATTGTTTATCAAGATCTTGAACATGTGTTGTTGCATACATCAAAAGATTGATGAGGTTGTGTTATTTTGTGAAATTTTGGGCCAAGCGGGTTGTTCCATTATGTCTGGAGCACTGCTTTCAGTTGAAAACACTTTTTGTTTCACCCATAATATATTTTTTTTCCCAAGATACGACCCTTTTGTTAGATCCAAAGGTATAGAGTTTGATTACACATTTTCTATTTTATTTTTTATTGTGTTAATATTTTGGTTTTTTTGTCTGTATTCCCAATTTGCTACTCTTTCTAGTTTGTGTATGTTCTTTGTCATGCACTCTGTGCAATCTCAAAAAATAAAAAAATAGAGTGAAACTTTTTTTCTTTGCTACATATGCTCTTTGTTACACGCTTTATGTGTATTCAACAAATAAAAATAAAGAGAAAACTTGCATTTTTAGGGTAAGCTAATAAAAATCTAACCTCATTATTGTTAAGTTTCAAAATCAATTTTCTTCGAAATTTCACTTGTTTTTGTTTGTGGCCGTGTTGAAGTTTTTGGGGTAAGCACACACCTTGAGGCAAAGAGTTAAAAAAAAGAAAGAAAGAAAAAAGGCCCACCTCCTCCTTCATAACACATGTTATACATTTTCCCCATATGGGGTGGATGCTAGCGGGACTCCCTAATCCCACGTGGCAACTTCGTTGCCCGACGCGACTAGAATTGTGCATAGAACACATGGTAGGAGGTTGGCATAGGTGGCAAGTACCTAAGTGTCAAGTTTGAATGAAGGAGATGAGGCACGTAAGAGGGAGAAGAACCTGTGGTATGATGAAATTGTATGAGCGTTGACTGATAGGGATTGGAGTTGGTACACAACATTCATGCCCAAATGTGTTGAATCTTCTGGAAGTGGACCAGAGACGTAACATGTGTTATTGTTCTGAGTTGAAGGCTCGACATTGTGGTTCTATGATGGTGAATAAGAGTACGAGGAATTATTGAGAGGTTCATATGAATGACATTCTCGTGAATGAAGGTGTTGTTTGGGAGACCCAGTAGGTAGCGAAGTGGGATCTCAGCTCTAATTTTGGTCCATCTAAAGTTGGGGTGAGAGAGGATCTGGAAAGTAAGGTAGTCTTTTTCATGGGCGATTTTTGTGGGACTTGCTTCCTAAGGTGGTTAGTTTTTAAGATGGCTCGACATTGGAGTAGGAAAGGGAAAGCTTGGTGTGGGGGGCGGCATGACAGAGAAGCTTCCACTTCCCATGTTCTAGCGACCAATACTCGGGCAACAAGAGAGGCATGGGTGGTGGGAAACATATTTGTGGAGTTGTGTTCCAAGGAGGAAAAGAGGGTAATCGAGGAAGAGGAAGAGTGGGTTCGAGAGCAGAGGTTGGACATGATAGATAGAGGAGTGTTGGAGGAGATGGAGGACTGGGTAGAGGACCACTTCTACTTCAAAACAAGAGAGATGAATTCCTTCAAGATAATTGAGACATATTAGATTGTGAAGGCCATGGTGGAATAGGCTCTGCAGAGAACTAAGAGGGAGTAGGCAGACCTCCTTCATGCAATTCACAACCTGGAGGGGAAATTTGAGTTGTTATGTAAGTCGCAATATGGTATCAGGTTCAAGGTGTCCACGGCCTCTCAGACGCTTGACAAATAGGAGAACAAGAAGGGATCCTCGAGCCTTTCGGGTTTGGTGAGTTGTCTAATTAACCTGGATGAACAGAAGAAGGGCGCGATGGGATCATACTGTGAGGGAAACACTAAGCAAAATAATGACCAACTCTCAGAGGACGTGTCAGGCTAATGGGTTCAGCAAATTATGGTTTATAGGTGTCAATTTAATTTTTCCCAAGTTGAATATAGTAGTGATACTAGTTTGTTGTCTTCAGTTTTAGCTCGGCTGGTATAGCTGGCTTGAGTAAAGCCATATGTAGTTGTGAATAAAACTTTGGACATAACTATGTTTTTTGCTCTATCAGACTGGGTGATTATGATTGGAAAACACTAATATTTTGTCGGGGATTGGATTTGGTTTCATTTTTGAACTATTGTAACAATTTGTGCATATGGTGGAATTTCTCGATGTTTTTAGAAAAAAAAAACTTGTTATACATTTTGCATTAACTCACTTGGTTGAAAGTTATTTTATTTAATAAGAGATCTTGAGTTCAAGTGATTCTCACTTGTTTTATAAAAGTGGGTCACTTCATAAGTAACTTATTTGTAAAAGTGAGCTTATAGGCAATGTTAGAGAAGGAAGGGATTATTTTTACTCA
>SNQJ01S0293755.1:0-10644 GCA_010110895.2 Picea sitchensis | reverse complement strand
TTTCCCTGTGATACCTCTTAACTCAATTTCTTTTCCTTCCAATGAAAATTTCATGAAAAGTTCTTGAAAATTAAAATCCATTGTTCCTAATGATTGTAACCATTGGATTCCTAACACGACATCAGCACCACCCATGGGTATAGAAATCATTGGACTATTCATTACATATTCCTCCATAGTAAGATTGATCTTATTTCATTTTCCTGAGAAATTGATAGTTCCTCCATATGCAATCATTACTTGAAACTCTGGTGCTGGATATACAAAGCAATTGAGAGCTTTGGCTAATTAATAATGAATGAAATTATGAGTACTACCAAAATAAATTAGGACTACTACCTTTTTTCTTTTTGATATATCCTTCGATCTTGAGGGTTTGAGGAGTGCTAATTCTAGCCAATGCATTACACGATATCGTGGGAGTCAACTCTTCAGAAGAAATCACGTCTACATTTTCATCTTGAGATGGTTCTTGTTATTGTTATTGTTCTTCTTCCTCTTCACAATCTATGTAGAATAATTTCTTATCACCACACTTATGTCCCTTACTGTACTTGTTGTCACAATTAAAGCATAAACCTTTTGATTTTCTTTCCTCCAATTGTTGAGGTGTTTTAGAAAAATGAACATTATTCTCTTGATAGATGTTAGGAGTGTTCCTTCTAGTAGCCATAGCCATATTTTTACTTTCAACATTTCTTGCCACCCTAAATGCATTCTCCAATTATTTGGGTTCCAAAAAACAAACCTCATGTTGAATGTTATCCCTTAAAGTTACTATGAATACATTAATCAAGTGCTCATCTAGAATATTTGTTACCTTTATATTCAATCTTTGGAAGTTCTCAATGTGCTCTATAGTTGAACCCTTTTGCTTGAGATTTATCAATTGGATAAAGAAGGTATTGCTCCTTGTATCCTCATAGTGTGCTATCATTTCTTTCGTGAAAATTGTCCAAGTGATGAGTGATTTGCGAGAAAAAAGCCATCGATACCACACAAATTGATTGGGTTCTAAATATAAAGAAGCAATCCGTACCTTTTGTGTATGTGGCACATTATGTATATCAAAGAATTGCTCCATCTGAAGTATCCATGTGATTGGGTTCTTTCCATCAAACTTCCTCAGATCGATCTTAGGAAAGTGGTTGGTCTTCAACCCAAAGTTAGGTTTTCTCCATTCTTGATTCATCTTTCTTGTGTCCTCATCATGAATTTCATGGGATACATTTTCACTTTCAGGTGTCCTCTCTAATAGGAAATTTTTCAATACATCAATTATCTCCCCTTTTAAACCATCCATCTTAGTATTTATTGCCTCCAACTTAGCTTTTGTTGAATCCATCATCTCTTGTGGTTCATCTTTTGTTACTGTCTTATTTTGTAAATCATTTATGTCCCTATGCATTTCTTCATCTTCATAAAGAGTCCAAGTAGGATTGTTTGGAGGCTTATTTAGTATATAAGTTCCCTTTTTTGGTGGCATGTTGGCCAAGTATCACTTTAAACCTTGATTTTGAGGTGGTTTTGCTAGACAATGTTTCTTTTATTGTATCTCCAAAATTTCATCCCTTCTGGGTATGTTTTTTTTTTTGTAGTTCTTTGATATTTCTTCTCTGCAATGCCACATGTCTGATCAAAATTGGATGTGCCAAGTAGAATTTATGGTAAATTCCCCACAACTTGTTGATTTTTGGCCTTTCCAGGAGATATCACTTGTATAGCATGCCCCACAAAAATTAATTGGTATAAAATTATGAAACTTGTACTAGAAATACTATAGACTGTCCACTATCCAATGCAACTAGTCTCACTCAAATTGGATACTCAAGAAAGAATTTATGATTTTTTTACTCGGAACACCTGCTTGGGGCTAGTCAATAGGATTAGTCAAATACCCTATATTCCACAGGGTGTATCTACAAATGTAAGATGAACCAGAAGATGAAATGTTTTCCATAGATAACTTACTAATTTCTATGAATATTCTTCATATTTTAGGGTCTGAAACGTTACAGAAAAGTTTTTATAGAAAAAATGTCATGATGACTCAATTCAGGATGATTCCAGAACCCTATCTTCCACAAGATGTATCTCCTAAATTATAAGGCCTCAGGAGCTGAAATTTTAACCCCACATACCTTGATCCGTCTACTAAATATCCTCCAAAGGGGTCCTTCTGAAACATTGTAGAAAAAATGTTATAGCGAAAATTCCAAGGTGTCTCATATGTAGTAGTGAAACCCCAAGACCTTGAGCTCTGATACCATATGTTAAGAACCAAATATCAATATAGCATAGATAAACCTTAGAATAAGTAATCAATGCCTTGAAAAAGAGATAATTTCAGGTAATAAGCCTCTTTGAGGGGGAAACCTCCTTATACCCCACATAAATGTCCAAAAATAAGATGATTCCAAATGAAAATGTCTCCTTGGTATATATAGGAGACTAGGAGGTACAATTACAAATAATGGATGAAAGGCGACATAAATAAAATAAAATTACTAATGTAATATGCCCCAATTAAGGGGAAATGAGCCACTATTTAGGGCTTAACATTAAAACTCATACCATTATACATGAAACAACCTTAGGTCCATTACCCAAACCTTTGTGCTACCAGAATTCACTACATGACTTTCTCCAAGGGTTGAAATCAATGACTAAGGGGTTGACATCAATCACTAAGGGTTGACATCAATATACAATATCACTCTCCAATAGTTGACATCAATGACAACCAACAATCTATACCAACTATCCATCAACCTAAGCCAATTGTCTGACAAGAAGCTTCAATCAATGTGAAGGAAAAAACAGAAGAAAAGATTGTGATCAACCAAGACATGAATTTAGAAGGACTACATCACAAAGAGGATCATTTACTTCCAGGTATCAAATTTTGTTTTATGTTTATTTTTTTACATGTAATAACTTTGGACATAAATCTGTAGATTGCAGAACTTATGAAAGAAATGTTCAACCAAGAAATGTTTATTCTCCCCCCCACAATATTGAATATTAAAAATTCCACAACTATGGACACATAGATCGTGATTATAAAAGCACGATGAAGTCTTCCATGAAGAAAAACAATGATAATAGGTACAACAAAGTTTGGAGAAGAAAGAAAGAACAAAAAAAGAATAAAAATGAAGAGAAGGTGAATGGAGAGAAGGTAAATGAAGTACTCCCATAAATCATATTCTTAGGATTTGCAGTAGTGAAAGATCATGATGAATCTATAAGAAAAGTGGAATATGACTCTGTAACAAGGTGGATTCATCCATTGTTCTAATCCATCTGGCTTGGAGACCCATAGTAAATGTGAATGTTGAAGAGGGGGAGTAACACTTACATATTAGAGAACTATATTTTGAGTAGTATGAAGTGTTTTGTTTTTATATTTTGAGAAGGAAGATTCAGAATGACCCGAAGAGAGTATACTAGTAGACATATTTGTTTAAGCTTGAGAAGTAGGAATATGCAATGGTTAGTTGCAACTAATCTAGATTTTATGAGCATAACAAAATGAATACATATTATTAAAAGATACTTAACACAAAATAACAAAGATACAATAAAACTGGTTTTCTATTCAATAACGAAATAAGCTGAAACTGTAAAATGTAGTGGAAAATAAGATTGCTATAATGGTGGTGGATTATCACTGAGAAGAGATGTCATAGATGCACTCATTCACAAGAAGATGATTACAATGAGGCTCTGAAGGCATTTTTTACAATAAACCGTGATGTCACAAGCCCTAGACATCAAAAAAACCTAACCCTAGGAGATGAAGCACCAAAAGTCATGTGGGCCCCGTTTGAGTTGTAAATGTGTTGAACCTGCACATAATATATCTAGCTAAACAATAATACACACATTTGCAGAGATAATTTGAGAAAGAAGAAGAATGAGAGAAAGAATGAAAGAATTATCATTAACTGTATTCCACACTCAAAGAGTGAATAATTTACAATAGATATAGGATACATGAGTAACTAATGAGCCATAGTGGTGGTGTAGAGTTATATGGACATACACTAGTAGTTACAGGAGTAAACAACCACCTAGTCTAGTCTCGTAGATAGTTACGGGAGTGAACTGCCACCTAGCTGAGTTAACTAGTCAATTAGTCTTCAGTTAATTGACTGAACAAAGAGTAGTGAGGACTTAACATAGGAAATCAAGGGTAATGTGCCAATCTGGTGATGATCCCAAGGCATGTGCACATTAGCTAGTGACGATCCCAATGTTGCATGGTGACAAAACCAATGCATCATCTAAACTCAACTCAACTAGTCAAACTAAAGTGTTAACTGAAAGAGAATATTCTCCCCTAAAATATAGGAGACTGGATAATGACTAATTATGACTAATAAACAAGGAAAAACCTTATAAAAAATAAATCCTAGATGTGTTGAAGTAACTCCAACACCCCCCCTGAACATCACTATGGTGAAAATAAAGAATGGGTCCCGACAACGAGGCCATGTTAGGTACCCAAATACAAAAGATACATTGAAATAAATGAGGAAAGAGGGAAAAAATAATGGGAAAAAACATCCCTCAAGGTACAATGTATGTAAAAAGAAAACTTGAGAAGGAACAAAAAACAGTTTCTAAGCAACCCTGTCCTTCACTCCAAGAAGACCTTGCAACAGTGCAAGTTTGTGCTCGTTGAAGATTTTGTTGAAGATGTAGATGTCTGAATGGATCTGATAAAGTATATGCACCATTGATATGTCCACACATATCCACTTTATCTTCTTGTAATGAATAATATCCAAATAAAGTTTGTATGAAACTTTGAAAACTGTGCGACCATTTCCGAAAAAATGATGAAATTTTATTGATTTTAAAAAGATCATAACTTCACTTTACAGACTCCATTTCAGATTATTTGTTTTTTAAATTGGATATTTTCCCAAGAGGAATTTAAATGTCTAATTTGTTGTCTACAAATTGGGATCAGAAAATATTAGAATTGAGTCTGATGTGCGCGGATCCCTTTTTGTCTCCTGAGATGCATGCAATGTGCATGGAAAAGTGTCTACATGTGACTCCTAAGATGCATGACATATATATTCCAAATGAATTTTAGAAAACAAATCTGAAATGGAGTAGACATCATATTCAATTATTGGAATACAAATTTGTGCAAATACTTTTGTAGAAGACTCTTTAGAATAAGAGACTTGATCTTCTGATGGTTTTTGTTCTGGCTCTATCTTTTCAATCCCCTGCATACAATCTTCAAAATATTATTTATTCCCAAACAAAACCTCCAATCTGGTCCATAATTCATTTGGAGTGAAGTATTATGTGACATCACATACTTGGTGGAGAATTTCAGGAAAAATAGACAAGCAAATAAATCCTATGGCCATATCTTGTCTATTGAGAAAGCCATTTTTCTCATCAGTGGAATCATGATCTACTTCCATTTCCATGGTTATTTGGTATAATCCTCTACTTCTCAGAAGAATTAGAATATTTGGCTTCCACTCCAAATAGTTATGATGCATGAGAAGTATTATCGGTGAGTAAAACATAAATTCCATCTTTTCTGCATTCTTCAATCTTCAGTACCTGCAAAAAATAATTTGGTGTAGATTTTTCTTAGTAGTCCGCCAGCTCTGATACCATGTAAATGTTTTGAAAATGAACAGAATAGATCTAGATAAACAATAATACAGACATTTGCAGAGATAAATTGAGAAAGAAGAAGAATGAGAGAAATAATGAAAGAATTATCATTAACTGTATTCCACACTCAAAGAGTGAATAATTTACAATAGATATAGTATACATGAGTAACTAATGAGCCATAGTGGTGGTATAGAGTGATTTGAACACACACCAACAGTTACAGGAGTAAACTGCCACCTAGTCTAGTCTCTCAGACAGTTATGGGAGTGAACTGCCACCTAGCTGAGTTAACTAGTCAATTAGTCTTCGGTTAACTGACTGAACAAAGAGTAGTGAGGATTTAACTCGGGAAATCAAGGTTAATTCACCAGTATGGTAATGATCTCAAGGCAAGTGAGCATTAGTAGTGATGATCACAATGTTGTATGGTGACAAAACCAATGCAACATCTAAACTCAACTCAACTAGTCAAACTAAAGTGTTAACTGAAAGAGAATATTCTCTAGGTGGAATAACCTCCCCTAAAATATAGGAGACTGGATAATGACTAATTATTACTAATAAACTTCCTAGGTGTGTTGAAGTAACTCCAACATGGGTAAGTTAGTACATCAACTTCCTGGGGTCATAACGTTTGCATACAATCTCTGTTTGGGGGGCACGATAGCTTGTTGGAAAGGTATCACTGAGGAGATTCATTTTGGGGGCTCAATCAGAGCCTTTGAATATCATCGTGAATCTCGATCCAAAAAAAACTTCATTTAGGCCTCAAAATGGCCCCGAAAGTTAAAAAATGCTAAAAATAATAAATTACCAAAATTGCTAGAAAACTATTTTGAGCCAGTTGGAAAAGGTGGGTGGCCACCGATATCCACCTGGATCAATTATCCCTCCTTAGGAAGCAATGGTCTCAATTGCGTTGAGTTCCTCCATCATATGAGGAAATTTCTGTTGAATTTGGCCCCCGGTGAGCCACTTGCCTTGGTGTAGGAGCTACCCTACTTTGACGACTCGATAAAGCTGGATCCTTTGTTGTCGAGTGCCCTTAATTTGTGTGTCCACAATACGATCAATGGATTCCTGTTGCATGCATTCAAGTTTGAGCTCTCTTGGTGTCAACTTCTCTGATACCACTGATCCAGATTTTATGAGAAGAATGAAATGAATACAAATTATTAAAATATTTTTAACACAAAATAATAGAGATACAATAAAACTGGTTTTCTATTAAATAAGGAAATAAGCTGAAACTATAAAATGTAGTGGAAAACAAGCTTGCTGGAATGGTGACATCTTATCTTTGAGAAGAGATGTGACAACTGCGCTCATTCACAAGAAGATAATTACAATGAGGCTTTGAAGGCCTTTTTTTACAATAAACTGGAATGTCACAAACCCTAGACATCCAAAAAACCTAACCCTAGGAGATGAAGCGCCAAAAGTCATGTGGGCCCTATTTGGGTAAGTTAGTATATCAACTTCCCGGGGTCGTAAATTTTGCATACGATCTTCGTTTGGGGGGAACGATAGCTCGTTGGAAAGGTATCATCGAGGATATTCATTTTGGGGGCTCAATCAAATCCTTTTAGCTATCATTGAGAAGCTCGATCCCAAAAAAACTTCATTTAGGCCCTCAAAATGGCCCCGGAATTTAAAAACTGCTAAAAATAGTAAATGGTGGGAAATATGGACGAAGGAGAGCCACATTGAAGACTGGGTGTAGGCCAAGGAAAGGGGAAATGTTTAGCTCAAAATCATTGTCACCCAAAACATTGGTGATGGTGTACGACCCATAACGAAGTGGGAGAAGCTTCTGATGGGGCCCTATAATGCATTCTTTCTGCAAGTGCAACCAAACTTTGTCACCCACCTAAAACTTATGTGGCACCCGATGTTGATCATGGTGCTACTTATACTTGGCATTAGACTTCTGCAAAATATCATGAACCTATTGGCGGATGTGCTGGATCTGCTCAATGAACCAGGTGGCTTTGTCAGCTTGTGGTGGAGCAGGGGACAACTCGACCAAGGTGGTCGCCATGGGTAGTGCAACATCCATGGGGCCTAATGGTTGGAATACCAACCCTACCTGAAAGGGGATATGTCTGGTTGAGCTATGTAGGGCTTAGTTGTAGCTATGCTGGACATAGGGAAGACTCTCATCCCATGTGTTGGGGTGTTTTTAATTGTACATGCACATGATATGTACGATCATATGATTAACGACCTTATTTTATCCATATGTCTGTGGGTGGAAGGAAGTGGATTTGGTGAGCTTGGTATCTAGCAGTGACAAGAGGCTTGACTAGAATGTGAGGAACTGACTGTCACGGTTTGAGATAATGGTTTGTGGGATCCTGTTGGCAGCCAATTCAATTTTTTCAATTACCCTAAAAGCTGCCTACACCTATGTCTCCTAAACTTCAAATTTCCATCGCTTTTTGCAGATAGATGACATTTTCATTTCATACGACACTTGTAAATTGTTCGATTTGGTTTTCATGACTGAAAGCGTGAAAACTCCTCTATCGTTATTTGAACTGTCGTAGTTTTTATCGATATTTTGAGTGGCACTTTATCTTTGGTTTATCATATGGCTGAAAAGTTTGCCTATTCTTACTTTGATTGCACAACTTGACTTTTATTTGATTGATAATACATTGAGCATGCAAATTTATGGGTTATACTTGATTATATAGGGGTCATGGTTGATTTTGGTTTTTATATGATGTGATCCTTATTATTATAAGCTCTTGGCTTATCGATTTTATCTCTTGTCACAATGTTTTATAAACTTTGATTACACATTATGCAACAAGCGCATGGGTAACATATGAGTTTGATTTCATATTGAATGGAAATAGTTTGAAGTTATACAATGGCACGATTGGTTAAACATTTGGGTTTTAATTTAACGTTGAATGACAAGTGGTTTGAATTATTTGATGGCTCATATTAAACTTTGGGTCTGATTTCGTATTGAATAATACATTGGCATATTGGAATACCATCCACCGCTTAATTTTTGGGTTGGCCGATTAATATGGTTTAAACGATTGTATGATTGATTGAACAACGTTGTACCTGTGCCATTACTATGCTGCATGGTGGTGATAATCCCACCACCCTCACACGCGCACATTAATTTTCCTCCCCTTTCATCGTTCTCAGTTGTTAGCCCAAACAATTTTGCTCCTATGTGTTTATCCGAACCCTACCATGCGCCTGCACCATGGCTCCAGTCGTAAGGGCTGAACCCAATGGGTGCCAAGCTTTGTTGATGTTCGACGGTGCTTACAGTGACCTTGAGGAGTTTGGCTGGCTCCCATTCATACGAAAGTTTGATGGCTTTAACCCTTGTGTGGCTCGGCAATTCGTATTAACCTTTGATGGCTGCCGAGCCAAGGTTGGGGATGTGAAATTGGAAATTGACGAGCAATTTCTTAGCTTAGCTACCGGTCTGCCTGCTACTGGACAGAGATGGTCAAAAAATTGCAAAGTGGAAGATGTCCCGTGGACATTGCTCTTTCAGTCACGAAGGGTGAGCTCCTATGACAAAGGTTAACCTGCAATTATGCTCAAGCAACGTTGGCATGACTTGCTGATGATAACCAAGCAGTTTATCACTTGCGAGGGCCGGTATGGTTTCGTTTTCTTGTACCACCTTCGACTACTTATGGTTTTCATGGGCTATGAGCTTAATATGCCTTATTACTTGCATAGGAGTCTATTTAAAATGTCTAAAAGGTATAAATGGAACCAGGCCGATAGCAGCCTTTTTCACTTTGGGTTAATTAAAATGCTTGTTGTTTGTCATTTGGGGTTACGTCGAGACTGTTGGAATGATTTTCTTATTCGCAATAATTTTGAAGATTCAAACCCACCACAGGTTGACAAACCTGTGGTGAGCGAGATCCAGTTAGTACCCCCTATGCCTTACAGTGCTCTGTTACCTAAACCCCTACCCGACTCACCTATTGACCTACCCAATTCTGTCACCAAGGATGTGGAAAATGTTAAACCCGTGGCTAAAAATCCTAAAACCAAACCTAATGCAAATTCTAAAGGTAAGAAGAACGCCCGATTAATCTCTCGCATGGCAAGAAACAAACCGAAAATTCCTGTCAACCCTGACCCTATTATGGTGAGTGAAGATTCTGATTCTGAGGTGGAACGTTACCTGGCAAGTGAGTATCCCTATTCTGAAGGTCTGTGTGACAAACCCTCATACGACTTTGTGAAAAACCTACCACGCTGCTTGCAAAATTATCCTAATTATCCAGGCATTAAAATGCCTCGTGAAACCCCCGGTGACTCGTCAAAACCCCCTCATGCTCTATCCGAACCAGCTGCTCCACCATGAGATCAGTGTGGCTCATGGTTAGAAAGGTATTACCTAGACGTGCTAATGCTACAGTCCAGAATTCATTCTCTGGAAGATCAAGTTGCAAGGCTCACCAGTCAGCAGGTTAAATCGACAGCCACTGATAAGAAACAACGAACAATAGGTTCTATTATGTTTAAGAACGTGGAGTTGGCTACAACGGTCGTCAATTCAAAATTGGTGTAGCTCGAGCAGCCTCACTGGTATGATTATCACCTGTTTATATGACAAACTCATAAGCTCTATTTACAACGTGGATTTGTTTTGACACTTAAGCATGCGTTATTGTATATAATTTTGTTTTGATTAATCGAATTTAGTTTCTCGAATTAGCTTTGATTGGATTTAGCTTTGATTCGATTGATCGTGTTATGGATTTGATTGTTTTAATTTGGTTTCAATTGAATACTCTGTTGCTTATTGAAGTTGTTAATATATTTACTAAACACAGGCCTTTTTTGGTATTTCAATTCCAAACACAGTCAATGTTTCGATTCGAAATTGGTTATAGTCTATACGATGTGGTTGGCAATAATGGTTAACTGTTATGATTTTGTATTCCATGTCTTTTGACCAATTCGAATACTATTCTGTTAAGGCAT
>SNQJ01S0293752.1:0-10645 GCA_010110895.2 Picea sitchensis | reverse complement strand
CCATGTGTTGATGAATCTTGTATGCACTTAAAAACTCAATAAATTAGTAGTAGTTAGTGATTCCAAGAAAGAATTGGGCTTGGGATCATTACACACTTGCAAGAGGGGGCACTAATCCCAATGTTCTACTCATCCTCACACTCACCTAGCACTCCACTTCCACTCCCCCTCACCCTCACTTCTATATGACCCACCCTCACATCACTCCACTCCACCCACCACTCACTCCATTATATCCCCACTCCACTCATGTGCATCCCTCACTTAGCTAGGCACACTCCCTCTCTTGCCATGCGCCCTTGTCTTGGAAAATTCACCCTTTTCACTATAAAGGAAGGTTGACCCTCCTCATTTGAGAGGATGAGAGCCTGGGGGAAAGATTTTATGCTATTGTATTGTATATTTGTAATTTTCTTTCAAGTTTGAATATAAAAGACTTTGGAGGTCACATGGTGGATGGCAGCATTGTGTGGATGTTGATGTTCATGGTTTAAATTTATGAGGTAATTGTATCACGTTTACATTCATTTCAATTTGTAGGTTGGGCTTGATAGGGGTGTTATCAACCAATAGGAAATATCTTCTTAACTAGCTTGGATATTACTATCTTTTGTTACTTTACATATGCGGTTGACAATTTGCATGTTAATTTTGCTTAATTGCATAATATTTAAATTTCATGTGTAGGAAACACTGATTATTTAACAAGTTGTATGTAGGTTTATCAAGACTGCAGGTCCTCTTACTTGAAGTGGTGGTTGTTTTAAGTCCAATCTTCCACATTCTTCAAGATCTTTTGAGAATGAGTCCCTGATCCTTTCACTGAAAGACCCCATAGCCCAAGATTCAAGTCTTGAAGAAATCCTTTCTCTCTCTCTTTCTCACCCTTCTAATATTCAATTTCTTGGTTCCCTATTATCTATATGCAAGAATTTGAGTCTATTTTCTAAGCATAAATATTTAGTTTTCTTATGTATGCATATGATTTCTAGATCTTATTTTTGTTTAAAGTTTATCCAACGAATCTAGATCTAACACAAGAAAAGATCCCCTTTCATTAAGCAATTTTTTGATATTTTTGAAGGCTAAAATTTAATCTTTTCCATTTGTTTTGTATGGTTATATCTATCATTTCAAGTGTCTAGTTATTTGTTGTCCAATAGTAAGCAAGTGATCAGCAATAAAGTTTGTTAGTTTCTTGTTTCATTTTTCAAGCAGTTTTGATCAATCCCCTAAGTTGTTCCAAATCATTTTGGGCATCTTTTGGGTATTCTTCTTGCTGATTTTTGTAGGTTATCAGACAACCAAGGAGAAACTATGTTCATTTTGGACAATTTTGAGGCATTCAAGCAACCAAGAGTCCTCTAACCACTTCTAAAAAATCCTAAAAAGTTACTTTCTTGCATGAGAAAATATCAAGAAATTTTGGTTAAGTTTACTCAATTTATTTTTAGTTTCTTAAAGTGTTTTCTATCATCTTCTAATCTTTTTCTTTGCAGGTTTTTAGCAAGTCCATCACAAAACAAGGGGAAGCTCTGGAGAATTTGAAGCTAAACTAAATACCCCTTGAAGACCAAGACTTTTCGAAAGTATTTTATAATAATTTTCAATAATTTGATCCATTCTATAAGGATCTAAAGTTCATAAAAAAGAAAAAAGAGAACTCAGTTTCTCAAGTGTAATAGGCATTAATAAAGGCGGGCCTATAGTGCCCAGTTTCATCATCCCCTTTAGGGGGATCAGTGGTGGTTGTGTACTTTATTTACTTATGAGTTTCTTGATTTTATGTTTTCAAAAAACACAATCTAAGGAAATTAACCATTCAAGAAATCACAACTTTAAATTTCACTTAAGCAAAGTAATCCTTTTGCTAGTTTAGTTTTCCTTTCCTCATTTAGTAATTAGGAAAAAAATCATGTTTCGCATTTAAGTATTTTCTTGCTTTAAAATAAACCTTCCCCTCATCTCCTTATTGTATGCTCTAAGCCCTTGCGAGCCTAGCTCGATCCTGGGATTCATCAAAACCGGGGTTGGTCAATGTGGAATAGCTTTAATTAGGGAAATCTTGATAGTAGCTATCTTAATGCGAGGGAAACCACATTAAGGGGTATGTGAATTCAGACATGAACTTTGAGATCTAGGTTCTCCCCGTGTTGGACATATGACACCTTCATTGAACTTACTAGTGAAGCCTTGGGGTTTTGGTAAGTTCTCAACATATTTCCAAACAAAGAGATAACCTCTATAGAAGCCACACATTTTAATTAATCTACATTCAATAAAAACTTAATAAAACACGTGTTCAACAATTTCCCACGATACTTTTAACGAACTGGTCTCATGTTTCATAGTCTTTTTCTTTATGAGAAATATTTCATTCATGATATGGTGATTTTCTAATAATATCTTAATTACTTGCAGATATCATATATTTTACTTTATTGTGCATGCATCTTCTATTGTTGGATTTCTTTTTTGTTATCAATGCTTATCTTGTCTATCGAATGAATGTGTTGAATGCTTTACTTTAAATGTTTTATCTTGCAATAAACTCCAAGAGTGGTTTCTTTGCTTAGATTAGCTTAAAATCCATAGTATTTTTGTTAGGGACTACCCCCCTTAGCTTCGCTAGGAGTTTGCCTAGACAGAGGAGTCGAGGATCGGGTGAAAACACCTTGACTCGAGACTTTCCCCCAAGGACACATCAAGTGGATTGAATATTTCTTCCACGTTATTCATGGGTGTATAAAGGCAGAAACATTTTTGGCATCATTGCCAGGGATAAATATTTCTATTCCTGGAGTATGACTTTTTGTTTTCCTTTTTGTTATTGCTTTGTTTGATGCTTCTTGTTTAGAATAAACTTGATCATCTCGTGACTCCAATTCAAAAATAATTTGAAAAATTATTCTACAAAGTGGAACTCACGGTTTACTTAGCTTCATCCTTGAACTGGAAAGATTTTTTGGAGGAGGTTAGCCAAGCTTTCTTCTCATAGGATCCTTATTAATTTTTGTGTCCCAATCCATTTATGTTAGAATTTTCTACATTTTAATAAATATAGTTTAGAAATGGGTGATCTTTATAGACCTATTGATTTTTCTGCAATAAGTGGTTATCCACATGTGATTCCAGAAAATGCCTTACAAAATTTGCCTTGTTTTCAAAGTAATAATGTTGTTGATGCTAGACGTCATGTTAACAGAGTTTCCCATTTCTTTAATAAATGGTGCTGCAATTTATTATATGAAGATATAAAAATGAAGTTATTTATCTTTTCCTTTGATGATGATGATCTTAATTGTTTCACAGAGCTCAAGGAAAACCAAGTTAAAACTTGCAATGAATTGATTGATACTTTTATAGAAAAGTGGAAGGATAATGAATCTTTGGATGTAAAGACAGTCGGTTCTGATAATAAAGGTGTTTCACCAGATTTTAATGATAAGTTTAAAGATTCCATTCAGGCCATGGAATTTATCCATGCAATGCACTTAAAGGCCATGGAAACTCACCTTGCAGAGGTAGAAACTTGTATTGAGTATTCAGACCCTATAGAGCCAGAACTTCACAGTAAACAAGAAAATGAATGTCACCTGGAAATTCCAGAAAAGCCTACAGATGCGTCAGTAATTGATCAGGAAGAAACAAAGGAAATTGAGTTTGAATTTACTGAAAATTCAAATAATTCAACTCCCCACTCTCCTCCCGAAGAACCCATCTCCTCATAGAAGATCTTTGACAATTGTGATGATCTTGAAATAATCAATGAAGCAAATTCCTTGACAATTCCAGTTCCAATCTCTCAACAAGGAGATGACTTAATAACAGATAATGGGAAATTGGAAGATAGCTTCAGTTTATCAATTTCGGATCATTATGAGCAGTGGTTGGCCTTCCACCATGACAGTCCAATGCAGATATTCACAAAAAAATTACAAGGCTTACCAAACTTTAAATTTTGGTTGAATAAAGAAAAACACATGTTTCTTGGGTCATATATTCCCAGGAAAAACTCCAAGACGATAAAGCTTGGAAAAGGATCTTCAACAAGTCATCCTAGACAAGGATTATTCATACATCTGAGGTCTTGTTTCATCCCTAACATGGTTGGTTCACATATTTTCTACTTCATCCAGTTGGACAATGGAAATGTTAAAGCTACTAGTGAGCAGACATCTTTTCAAATTGCTCCTCAATGATGACATCTGATGCCTGTGGGGGCATCCATTGTAACATATCTCTCTAACCCTTCCTCTTTATATTTTATTTCTGCAGCATTTTCATTTTCTTCTATTATTAGTGTAACTTGTATCTTAAATTATTGGTTTTTATATACATGTATTTATTATGTTGTTTTTGGCAAGACATTTGTGATGTAGGTCATGGATTTTGGATTCTCACATGTTCTCCTTTTTTATAAAAAAGATCAAGCACATGTCCCCATATGGATCTAATGTTATCCACCAAGTTGCACTAGGATGAACTTCCAGCGAGCCGCCAAAGATTGAACAACTCCTTGTTCAAAATTCAGAGTTTAGAAGTTCAGTCGGTCTATTTGACCAACGTTTTTTGCATTTCCATCCCTCTGGGTTCATTGTAATAAATGACTTGAGCATGAAATTTGTAAAAGATTATTGTTCACCTAATACTTGAGCATGAGTGCATACTCTAGAGTGTTTTTCTTCACTTGTTAATTATTTATGGCCTGAGAGATTAGGCAATTAATAATTTCTAAGTTTTTTCACTCAAAATCACCTCCAAAGATGGAGTATGTACTGGTGGTTAGGCCTTGGCATGGTATAACCAATGAATAGTATCTAAATGTATATGAATCCATGCTAATTCATATCTATTAAGTCATATGAAAAATTCATTAAGTCCCTCCTAGGATTTTTTAAAGTTTTTAGTCAATAAATTTGTTATCTGTAAAATGGATAATTTTATTTGTAAGAGTCAATAAAGTCATAAAAGTGGCATAAGTTGTTGTCATATGTCATGTTTGTGCTCGTTTTCTAGGCCAGAGAACCTCCTAAACCCTATTCCCCCCTTTCTTGTGGCAAAAAAGTGATTTTAATCACTCAAAGTTGAATTTTTCTCTCAAAAAGTTAAAAACGACAAATTAATTAAATTTGCTAAATTTTAGCAAACATATCGGGGACATGTTTCCTCATGTATGAAGTTCAAGGATTTTGTGGCAGGTCAACTAGAGTGGAGGGCTCCTTATTTTAGTGACATGGCAAGTGGGTGGATATCCCTATGAATCTAGGTGCACTTCTCTTCTTAGATGGTGCACTTGCAAGAGGGGGTGCTAATCTCAATGTTCCACTTGCCCTCACCCTCACCTGCCACTCCACTTCCACTCCCCCTCACTTCTCTCTGAATCACCCTCACATCAATCCACTCCACCCACCACTCACTCCACTCTATCCCCACTCCCCTCATGTGCATCCCTCACTTAGCTAGGTGCACTCCCTCTCTTTCCATGTGCCCTTCTCTTGGAAAATTCACCCTTTTCACAATAAAGGAAGCTCGACCCTCCTCATTTGAGAGGTTCAGAGCGTGGGGAAAGAGCTTATGCTATTTTATTGTATATCTATAATTTTCTCTCAAGTTTTAATAAAGAAGACTTTGAAAGTCACATGGTGGATGGTAGCATTGTGTGGATGTTGATGTTCATGGTTTAAATTTATGAGGTAATTGTATCGTGTTTACATGCATTTCAATTTGTAGGTTGGCCTTGATAGGGGTGTTATCACCCAATAAGAAATATATTCTTAAATAGCTTGGATATTAAGATCTTTTGTTACTTTACATATGTAGTTGACAATTGGCATGTTAATTTTGCTTAATTGCATGTTATTTAAATTTCATGTGTAGGGAAAACTGATTATTTAACAAGTTGTATGCAGGTTTATCAATATTGCAGGTCCTCATACTTGAAGTGGTGGCTGATTTAGGTTCAATCTTCCACATTCTTCAAGATCTTTTGAAAACGAGTCCCTCATCCTTTCACTGGAAAACCCCATAGCCCAAGATTCAAGTCTTGAAGAAAGGGTTTCTCTCTCTCTTTCTCACCCTTCTAATTTTCAATTTCTTGGTTACCCATTACCAATATGCAAGCATTTGAATCTAATTTCTAAGGCTAAATATTTAATTTTCTTATGCATGCATAGTATTTCTAGATCTGATTTTTATTTAAAATTTATCTAACAAATCTATATCTAACACAAGAAAATATCCCCTTTCATTAAGCAATTTTATGATATTTTTAAAGGGTGAAATTTGATATTTTCCATTTGTTTTGTATGGTTATATCTAGCATTTCAAGTGCCTAGTTACTTGTTGTCCAATAGTAAACACAAAATCAGAAATAAATTTGTTAGTTTGAAATTGTTAGTTTCTTGTTTCATTTTTCAATAAGTTTTGATCAATCCCCTAAGTTGTTCTAAACCATTTTGGGCATCTTTTGAGTATTCTTCTTGTTGATTTTTGCAGGTTATTGGATAGACAAGGAGAATCTCTGTTCAATTTGGACAATTTTGGGGCATTCAAGCAACCAAGAGTCCTCTAACCTCTTCTAAAAAAACTTAAAAAGTTGCTTTCTTGCATGAGAAAATATCAAGAAAATTTGGTTAAGTTTATTCAATTTATTTTTAGTTTCTTAAAGTATTTTATATCATCTTCTAATATTTTTCTTTGCTGGTTTTTAGCTGGTCTGTCACAAAACAAACGAAAACTCTGGCTAATTTATAGCTAAACTAAAGAAATTTCAGCCTAAGTTGGACCCCTTGAAGACCAAGACTTTTAGAAAGTCTTTTGTAATAATTTTCAATAATTTGATCCATTCTATAAGGATCCAAAGTTCATAAAAAGAAAAAAGAGAGCTCAGTTTCTCAAGTGTAATAGGAATTAATAAAGGCGATCCTCTAATGCCCATTTTCATCATCCCCTTTAGGGGGATCGGTGGTGGTTGTGTGCTTTATTTATTTATGAGTTTCTTGATATTATGATTTCAAAATACACAATCTAAGGAAATTAACCATTCAAGAAATCACAACTTTCAATTTCACTTAAGCAAAGTAATCGTTTTGCTAGTTTAGTTTTCCTTTCTGCATTTAGTAGTTGGAAAACATTTCCGTTTTTCACATTTATTTTTCAGTATTTTCTTGCTTTAAACTAAACCTTCCCCTCAGCTCCTCGGTGTATGCTCTGAACCCTTGCAGACCTATCTCGATCCTGGGATTCATCAGAATCTGGGTTGGTCAGTGTGGAATAGCTTTAATTAGGGAAAGATTGATAGTAGTTATCTTAATGCGAGGGAAACTGCATGAAGGGAGTGTGTGAAGTCAGATGGGAACTTTGAGATCTTGGTTCTCCCTGTGTTGAACAATCGACACCTTCATTGAACTCACTGGTGAATCCTTGGGATTTCGGTAAGTTCTCATCATATTCTAAACAAAGAGATAGCCTCTAAATAGGCCACACATTTTCATTAATACACCTTCAATAAAAACTTATTAAAACACGCATTCAACAACTTCCCACAATAATTTTAAGGAATTGGTCTCATGTTTCACAACCTTTTTCTTTATGAGAAGTATTTCATTTATGATATGGTGATAGTCTAATAATATTTTAATTACTTTCAGATATTGTATCCTTTAGTTTATTGTGCATGCATCTTCTATAATTGGACATATTTTCTGTTACCAATGCTTATCTTGTCTATCGAAAGAATGTGTTGAATGTTTTATTTTAAATGTTTTATTTTAAATGTTTTATCCTGCAATAAACTCCTAGAGTGGTTTCTTTTCTTAAATTAGCTTAAAATCCATAACATTTTTATTAGGGACTACCCCCCTTGGCTTCGCTAGGAGTTGGACTAGACGAAGGATTCAAGGATCAGGTGACAACACCTTGACTCAAGACTTTCCCCCAAGGACACACCAAGTGGAATGAAGATTTATTACACATTACCCAGGTGTGTATAAAGGAGGCAACAAGGCCCAAGAGTTTTTTCACTATAGGAACCATTTTCTTCAAGGTCTAGTCCTAAAGCCCAAAAGTGTTTGCACCATGGGGTTTAGACCTTATCCTTCTCATTCATCTAGTTCAATCTTCAAGTTTGTGCATGTTTCACTCCATAATCCCTAGAGGACAATGACATTAGTATAGATTTGTTCTTGTGGTGAAAGTAGCATTTAAAAATAATATTCTCTCTTTCAACTTTCTTACGAACTTCTCTAACCCTAAAATTAGAAAACAAGTGTTATTTATTGTTGTTACAAAAGTTTGCTACAACCACTAAATTTTACTTTAATTTGTTGCATACACACTCGGAAAAGTACCTTAAGCTACCTAGAAAGTTTGTCTAGCAATTGGATAATATTGTACATGTTGAAGTCTTAGTTTTCATGCTAATTTGCTACATTTTTTAGTACTATTTCTGGTTGTTGCAAAATATAAATTGTTGTTGTACAATTATTTACTGTTGTAATTTGCAATAGCCAATGCATTTATTCATCATCTAGTGTTTAAGAGATCATCTTTGAGCTTTATATCTTAATTGTCTATATTATGCTTCAAATTGTTTATTGTCTCGAACAGGTGAAACAATTACCTTGTTACCTTTCATTTCCTTTCCTAGACCTGGACCTAACCATCAGGTGACCAAGATAGGGAGTTGTAGGCTTGGCTAATATTGCTATTTGATCCCTTGAGGTCACCAGGGAAGACTCCCTTTTGGTGGACCTCCTTCCATCACTAAAACGAGGGAAGTCTCTACTTAGGTAATAGTGGTAAATACTTCCAATTGTTACACAAGAATGAGATCTTGTGGAGGTATTTTCACAAGTACAAATCCTTTGATAAAAATACTCATGGTTGGATTGGGGGAGAAATCCCTTAGAATTTTTGAAATTTTCTGTTGGAGACTTTATCTTCTTTTTGTGCTATGAATGTCTAGATAGAGCACTTTCATGAAGGTGTTATTTTTGGATGCTTCTCAATCTATGAATGGATTTGCATGTGATGTGATGAGTGAGTGGTCTCTAAATTTCCTTGTGGTATTTATCCTTGAATGGCTATAAATGTGGTGTACTTATCTAGTGATGGTGGTATTCCCTCTTCGCCCTTCTTTGATAGATCTTTTCTCAAAGGCATTGGAAGAATACTAGTGAAGATTGTTCCTATTCATCTTCCTGAATTTTATGAAGCAATTAGGGTGGTCTATTATGGTATGTAGTGGACTACCCTAATTATCATTTTGTTTCCAATTGTAATTTTTGAATGAGGAAACTTAGTTGACTGCATATGCCCAATGAAAAGGCACTAATTTCTGGTCCTTACATCACTCTTATTCTCTTAATCAAATTCAAAACCATTTTTCTAGATTTACTCTTCATATCACCTTGAGTCTCATTGCTCTAAATCTCAACAATATTATTGTAGAGAATCCCCCCTTGAGCTGAGGAAGAGTCGGTCTATAGTGAGGAAGAGGGTTAGTCAAGTGACAGTGGCCTCCCTCTTAGTTCCACCAGGGATGCAATTGAGATTTAGGACTTTATCTCAATAAGTGCAAGTTTATGTGGTAACATGTTGGTGTCGTTGCCAGGGAGAATTGAGTCTTTCTCCTTTGATATATGAAGTCTGTGCTTCAACCTTTTTTGATGAGTAGAAACCAAAGACTTATCTAGTTATACTCATCTGGAAACTCGATTAAGGGAAGAATCCATTTCCCTATGCAAATTATGAAAACCATGTGCTTGTGAGATGAAACAAGCATCACTGTGTAGGCATTTGAGATTCACGTTGGCGACACTACACACACATGTTTGGTACGAAGAATCATATCCCACTTTCAAACTTCATAGAAATTTGTATGATAAGTAAATAAATATGGCTCCATAGGAATTTGATGAAAATATATAAGGCTATTGATATCAAGAGTGTTCTTGGGTACCCAAATCACTATTTTCTAGATTGGTTGGATGATTGTCCAAAATTTGATGGTGACCATTCCTTGGCCATCTCTTATATTGTGAAATTCCTCAAATATGTTTCAAAGATCAATGTGAAGCATGAAGACGTGTTGATGAAGCTATTTACTTATTCATTGGAGGCACAAAAAGAGTGGATTATATACGGTTGCAGGCCAAAGAGTATACCTTCCATTGTAGTTTTCGTTGAAAATTTTCTTAAGCATTGGGGCCTAAGATTTTAGAGGTATGATGATATTTTTCAGGACCTGATAGAAGTCCTACAAGAAGCTCTTCTTAACTCCATTGAAGATGATAAATACTTCATTGAATAACAAGAGCATGAAGAAGAAGCTAATCAGGAAAGTCATCAAGCACATCATGAGCTTGTTGATAAAGATCTTCATCATTCTATACATGAAGATTTTGATGAACAATGTCATGTTGAAGATCAAGTCCATGAAGAAGACCCTATTGATGAGAGAATCCAAGCTTCCATATCTCTTTCACATGAAGACAAGGGCATGGTAAGTTGTGCTCCTTTCCAAATTTTTTACTTTTAACAATATTATCGTAGAGAATCCCCCCTTGAGCTAGAGCAGGTAAGGGGGGCAATACCCGACATCACCCCCTTGCTTTCCCCATCATATATGTAGTTTATATAT
>SNQJ01S0293751.1:0-10645 GCA_010110895.2 Picea sitchensis | reverse complement strand
AATAGAATTGACGACCGTACTGGGGATGAATCTTCTTTCTTAGGGTTTGAAGTACTTTTGTCTTTAGATTGCTCTCGTTTCTATTGTGGTTCTTGTCGTGTCATTGCTTGATAGCTCCTGTTCACTTTGGGTCTGAGTTTTCAGCCTTTTCCCCTTGCCTAGCCTTGTTTCAAAGCATATACGCGCCTTTTTGCTTGACAGTCGCGTACACACGCGTGCTGTCTCACTGAAAGCTGCGTATATACGCATTGTTTGCCCAAACAGTCGCGTACACCCTTTTTTCCTTGTTTTGTTTGGTCTGGTGTTTGCTGGGTGGGATTTTATGCTTGCTGAGCCTTCTTAGGTCTCTGTAGTGCCTGTGGGATGACAGGAAACCCTTTTTTTGTTGAATTTTTGGGCAAAGTTTTTCTCTTCATCTTTTCATTTTTATTGTTCTTGTACATTGGGTTGGGTGTTTTGTTGCTTGATATCCTGCTTGAGCTGTCTTTCTTTTATACACAATAGGCTTATATATCAAGTTACTTTTCAATCCATGCATTTTCAGTTTTGATATATTGAAAATACAAAAAAAAATAGGCATTTTGCATTGCTTGGCATTTTTGTTTTTCGAATTTTTATCATTAGCTTAGTACATACAGTGAAAGATTGCATCTTTACTTTTGAATCGTAGATTTGAATTTGGAAATCACATCGTTTTTAGGAGCATATCATTCATCGCCGATCATTTATGTATCAATATGGTCGATGCAAAAATTGATGTAGCCACTCGATCTCGAGACTATAGTTCTAAACAAACTATTCCTGGTCTAGACTCTCCTCCTCCTCCCCCGGAGACGACTTTGCAGATTGAGAAACCAGAGCCACAACCTCGTATTTCGAAAGGACTACTCAAGCGCTCTACCCATAATCCAAATGCTAGAGCTACCCATAACTATATTTTTGAGGACGTGGGCCAAACCCGTTGTGCTATGTCGGCTTTGGAGGTACTCCAAACGTGTCCTTCACAGATGAATGCCTTACTCTCTGCTCTAGGAGCTCTAGAACCTAGTGACTCAAAGCTTATCAAGTTTGACGTCAAACGTTGCTTTCCAAATCCATGTGGAGTATTCAAAGTATACCATCAAACGTGCAGTTGTTGATGAAGACGCGGCTACGTGTGTGATGTCCTTGATTTGTTGGAAAACTCTCAGTTCTCCGACCCTTTCCAAGTCATCGAACATGTTGACTGCTTTCGACGTTCATTCCTTCCGCCCTCACGGTATTCTCCCTACCTTTCCGGTCCAGTTAGGTGGGAAGATGATAGAGGTGGAAGTAGAGGTAGTAGATGAGCCTCTTGATTATAACCTGTTACCAGGCGCAATTGGACTTATGCTATGATTGTTGTCGTATCGTCCGTTTTCCGCACTCTTTGTTTACTCATGAAGGGAAGATTGTGACGATCGATCAATTATCTTTTGCGTACCCTAGTCCTAATGCATCTCTTGGACAGTCGATTCCTGTGATCGACAATTCTCAGCCGACAACCGAGAATGTCGGTGTTGGAATGTATTCTTCCCTTATGGGTACTTTCGACTTCTCGACACTAAACCATCAAGTTTTCGTCATGTCCAGTAGGTTCGTCTCGACTGAGAGGTCCATTCCTTTCCGCACATCTTTTTTTGATGATCCATGGACCCTACCTTCCCCGACTTTGTCTTGTGAAGGATAGTCGCATGCTGGGATGGCCATGCCACTATCGGTAGCAGAGATTGCGTATCAAGCTGTTCACGACTCTTCCGCCGATCCCGATCCTGTTCCCTCGTCGACAGACGAGGAGGATCTCGTGTCTAGTTCGTGTGGGCCACCTCTTTGTCTTGTTCACATGATTGCCTCGATGAGACTTTGCCTTCGGACGAAGCCATGAATGGTTCCGACAAACCTTGGGATGATATGCATCACCGTTCTTGTTTTCTCCCAGAGCTTGAAAGAATTGAACAAGACGGCTTTCGATCTACTTTGAGTGAGGTAGTTGGTCAAGCCGTAGTTCCACTTGATATGCACGACATTTATGTCGAAGGAAACATGGCGAGTAACTCTCCTACCGTTCAGATCGACATCTCTCGTACCCATGGTAAGGTTGAAAATGTAAATATCGGTGCAGATTTTTCGCCAGAAGAAATCCTGATCTACACTGAGCTCTTCAAGGAATTCCGAGACGTATTTGCTTGGTCCTATGAAGAGATGCCAGGGATCGACCCTCGTATTGTCGAACACGAAATTAAAACTTATCCAAATGCTAACCCTATTCAACAACGTCTTAGAGTTGTCAACCCTCGAAAGACCCCTGCTATTAAGGCAGAGGTGGAGAAGCTACTTAACGCCGACTTCATCTACCTGGTTCCTTTAACCGAATGGGTATCCAACCCCGTTCCTATAGATAAGAAGGAAGGAACCATCCGTGTATGCATGGATTTCCGTGACCTGAACAAGGCTTGTCCGAAAGACAACTTCCCCACACCTTTCATCGATAAGATTCTCGACGAGTGTACCAGAAGCGAAGTATTTTCTTTTATGGACGGATTTTCAGGATATAATCAAATTCAAATTAAACCTGAGGATCAACACAAGACAATATTTATTTGTCCTTTTGCATACTGAAAGTGCCTTTCGGCCTTAAAAACGCGGAACAACCTTTCAACGTGCCATGACTTTCGCGTTTCATGATCTTAAGCACATAGTCGAAGCTTACCTTGATGATCTTGTTGTTCACTCTCGCAAAAGAGTGGATCATGTTACTCACCTTCGGTTTGTTTTCGAAAGATGCCATTATTATAGGATCCGGTTAAACTCTCACAAATGCATCTTTTGCATTAAGTCTGGTCTTCTTTTAGGTTTTCTAGTTTCTGAGACTGGGATCATGGCAGATCCGCTTAAGGTTGAGGCAATACTTCGGTTGCCTCCCCCGCACACAATTAGACAACTTCAGGGTCTACAGAGGAAAGCTAACTTTCTTCGTAGGTTTATAGTGAACTATGCTACTATCACTAAAGGTTTCTATTGAATATAATGGATGTGCTCGTTTTACCATTGACAATATGACTATTGTCACCTAACCATACGCCGAAGCCACCCTCCAAGCACCTTAACCTTGACAGAGAATCACTCCGGAAGCAAACCCTAGGCTAGATAGCCAAACAAAGGGTAGTGCACCTTTCCTCAAGGATAGCGCACCAATAAGAGCTGATCAGATAGTCCAAACCCTAACGAAGAGATAGTCCAAGCCAACCGTGATTTGCTAGCTGCAGCAGCTGCAATGACAACTCTCCTCCAAACCTGCGCACAAAAGTGGGTACTGCAGTGCGCACAAATGCTGCTCTGCAATTCCGAGATTGCCTGCCAGAATGAAGACTGACCTCCTGTATTTATAGTAATTCTGGCTAACTATCTGGGCCGACTTCTCATTCTGGGTATCTGTCTGTTCAATATATATTATTTCCTCTGGCCGACTTTTTCTCTTGGAGGCTAATAACCTAATACAAGTTATCTTCTTGAGTTGACATGTCTTCTAGGGTCATTAGCCAACTCATTAGGGTTTCTTCTTGCTTCCCGGAGTATTCTATTCTTGTCAGGTTTACACGTGGAGGTAAATATCTCCCGCAGCTACCATAATATCAACACTCCCTCCTAGCTAGGAAGGTATTACAGGTAATGGTCTTGAGCACAAACATACCATTCACCCAGTAGCATCAACATAGTTGTATAGACTATCTCATGACTAGATCATGATCACCATCATCACCATCAGTGTCATCGGTTGCATCATCTCTCGAAAGCATACTCTATCTGAGTAATTAGACATGATGTTGGATAAGTCACTCACACCACAGAGTGACACAAGAGCCATTCTTCTAATCTGGACATATGTCTTAGAAAAATAAATGTCCTTAACCATTTTCGTGTGGGAAATCTCTGTCCATTGATCATCCATCTAGCTGATAATCATTTTCAACACTGCTGATAGTCTTCAAGGCAACCATAACAATATTATTCAAGAGAACACAACTGTGTCTATCCATAGTAGTACACAACTACAATCCAGCAGTACACTACCACACCAAGTAGCACATAGGTACTTGATTAGTGACGTATCAGAAACAGTGGAACGCATCCACCACAGTCGTATACATCTACTGTCTAGAGACATACAGTCTTCATAACAATCCTCTGATATCAACCTGCACAGAAACAATGTTATGATATAAACTGAATCATCTGGGCCATTCTTCCACTCACATCTGTGAGATCTTGAAAGAGCATTTTCCCTCAGAAGGTAAAATATCAATGATCAACTATCTGGACTATTCTTCTCAAGCAAGGAAGAATAACTGTCCCGATTTTTGAGCCTGGACCATTCCCCACCCTGGGCCATTCCTCCGACACTAAACAAAGTGTAACCTAGAGAGAATGACTCTGCCCTAAGGAATGTCTGTCCCTGATTGTTGAACCTGGACCATTCCTCCGACACTAAACAAAGTGCAACCTGGAGAGAATGAATACGCCCTAGGGAATGACTATCCAGACCATTTCCATGTTAACCACAAGAGGAAATGTCTGTCCTGCACCAACCTCCAAAACAGACCACTCCCCATGTTAACCACAATGGGAAGTCATTGTCCGGCGAGGCGGGCCAATCTTCTTGAGTAACCCTCAAGAAGAGAGACTGCCCTAGACCACTCCCCATGTTAACCACAATGGGAAGTCATTGTATATGGTACATCAACAATATGGACCATTTTCCAAACTGGAAAATGTCTGTCTGTCAGAAATCTCAATCCACTTTCCGAACTGGAAAGAATCATCTCTTCCTTTTTCAATAAGGAAGTCGTCTCCACGAGCTCCAACTTGAGTGCGCAAACTCTTTCATCTTGAACAGAGGCTTTATCAAAATGTCTGCTTATCTGCTCATCTATGGAGTTATGTATTGGAGAACCACTTTCTCCTTTCTAGACTTCATCACGGATAATGTAATGCTTGATTTCAAATGTACTTTGGTCTGGAAGACTGGTCTTCTCTGAAGGCTTCATGTAGCTTTGATCAATAAAGTATATCATTGTTGGAAAACTGGAACATATTCATGTGACACTTCTATCATCATGAGATCTGATCTTCTGAGTAATCATTTTGATACAATAGCTTTGTTATAGAAAATCTTCACCACGCTTCTGCTGTGCACTGGAGGTTCTCCACCAAGTTATCTTCTTCTATCTGCATACAAGGGTCTCTTTCTGGTATGCCTCAAAGTCTCGAGGTTGCTCTTCATATGCTCTTTGTTCAATTGCTCTGGAGAACATTCTTTGCATTCATCTGATGTAGAACTCCAACCCATGGATATCGCAGATGATATAATGACTCATGTAGAGGTATGTCTGGTTTACTGGAACAAGTAATCGTCATAGTCTTCTCCTTCCATTTGGGAGAACCTCTAGTTCTGGATCTTGCTATGCTTGCATATATACACTGTTCTTCATCACAACTTTCAGTTCCTCTGCTTGATTGCTTTTAGTGAGTTCATATCAGGTTGGTAATCTTGTGATTCTTAATAGTTGGTTGTTCTGGCTTCTCTTCCTTTCTTGGAATCTTCATGTTCTTCCTTTAGTTCTTGGGTCCATGGAATTTTTTATAGATTCCATGCCCTAAAGAAGTCTCTTTCATCCTGCTTAGTCTTCTTTGTAGGTTCCTTTTCTTCGACAACTGATGCTTCATGTTTCTCCTTCCTTTTCTTTAGCTCGAGACAATGATTCTTGTAGTGACCATACTTTCGACAGTTGAAGCATTGTATTTATGAAATATATTTTTCTTGATTTGTCTTCCTCTTTGAGCCAAACTTCCTATTGTTCCTGAAATTCTTGAATTTTGTTGTGAAGGCTTGATCATCGTACTTCTTTTGGGGTTTCTCTTTTGCACTGATCCTGGATTCTTCTTGAGCACAACAAGTCCAAAGTTCTTCAAATGTAGGATACTCCTTCCTTGTGTTAATCCTTGCGGCAAATGCATCCCACGTATTGGGAAGACCATTGAGTACTATGTTTACCAATTCCTTCTCTGAAATGAATTCTTCAATAACTTGTAGTTGATCTCTTAATTGAGAGATTCTCACAAAGTATGATGTTATGCTATCATCATCTTTCATCTTCATGTCATAGAGGTCATTCTTCAGACTCATTATTTGTCCAATGTTTCTGATTGAGAAGAGGTTTGTTAGGGCATCGTACATCTTCTTCGATGAGTCAAGATGGGAGATGTAGGGTATCAAGTGGTCTTTTATAAATTCCACTATGATACTCATAGCATTGATGTCACCGTCTTTGAACTTCTCCATAACTGCAACGTTCTGCAGTTCCTTCTCTTTTCCTTCTTCAAACGCTGGTTTCACGATTTTTCCTTTCACGATATCCAACACTTTATTCTTGGCAAGGATGAGGTCAATCCTTGTCTTCCATGCTCTGAAGTTAGAAGCTCCATCTAACTTTTTTTCTGACTTCATAGAGTAAGTCATGACTGTTTTGACTTGGTCAACCCTAGATCTGACCAAAAACTCAAACTTGACGTCTTGGCTTGCTGAGAGTATCAGGAGATGCGCTAGGCTAAGGCACACTGATCTATCCAGAAGTTAGGTCAATCCTTTCACTTAAGGTGCCTCAATGAGAGGATTAGGGTTTCTGCAACTGCACCTGCTAGTAACCCTAGCGACAGTGCTATGGTGACTGCTCCTGCTAGAAACCCTAGCGACAGTTCTTCAATGAGCTTAATATCCTTACGACTATGTTTCCTTCCAGCGGTTATACTGAATGAACGAGGTGTGGGCCCATAACCTGTTAGAATATAATGGATGTGCTCGTTTTACCATTGACAATATCACTATTGTCATCCAACCATAGGTTGAAGCCACCCTCCGAGCACCTTAACCTTGACAGAGAATCACTCCGGAAGCAAACCCAAGGCTAGATAGCCAAACAAAGGGTAACGCACCTTTCCCTAAGGATAGCGCACCAAATAAGAGCTGTTGAGATAGTCCAAACCCTAACCAAGAGATAGTTCAAGCCAAACGTGATCTGCAAGCTGTAGCTGCTGCAATGGCAGTGCTCCTCCAAACCTGCGCACAAAACTGGGTACTGCAGTGCGCACAAGTACTGCTCTGCAATTTTGAGACTGCCTACCAGAATGAAGACTGGCCTCCTGTATTTATAGTAATTCTGGCTAACTGCCTGGGCCGACTTCTCATTTTCGGTATCTCTCTGTTCAGTATATTTTATTTCTTCTGGTCGACTTCTTCTCTTGGAGGCTGATAACCTAAGACAAGTTCTCTTCTTGAGTCGACATGTCTTATAGGGTTATTAGCCAACTCATTAAGGTTTCTTCTTGCTTCCCGGAGTATTCTATTCTCGTCAGGTTTACACATGGAGGTAAATACCTCCCGCAGCTACCATAATATCAATAGTTTCATGCGTCTTTTGAAGGACACCCCTTTTATATGGGATGAGTGAGCCCATGAGTCCTTCGATGCTTTGAAGAAAGCTTTGGTGTCGACACCTTTACTGAAGCCTCCCGACTACAGTAGAGATTACTTACTTTATATTTTCGCGTCCGAGAATACGATTGGTATGGTTCTAGTTCAGGAGGATGACGAGCTTCATGAGCACGTCATTTACTATCCTAGTCGAATTTTACTAGGTCCTAAACTCAATTACACTCACGTCGAAAAGCTAGCTTTGGCTGTTGTTCACGCAGTCCAATGTTTTCATCATTATATATTACTTTGCAAGACTACGGTGGTTGCTGATGTCAATCCATTTCAATACGTCCTTACCCGACGTATCATAGGGGGAAAATATAATAAATGGATTGTCATTTTATAGGAGTTTGATCTCAATTTCGCTTCCACGAAATCCAATAAATTCCTAGTTTTTGCAGAGTTGATATTTGATTTTCTATGATTAGATGAGGATGTTATCCATGTTGATTCGTTTGCGGACGAACACATTTTTCTTGTCTCATCGTTTGACCCCTGGTATGGAAACATTGTTCTCTATCTTCAGACTTTGAAGTTTCCTTAGCATCTCTCACGAGATGATCGATGACGTATAAGATACCAAGCTAAGAAATATACTGTCGTCGGTGACACTTTGTATTGCAGAGGAATAATTGATATCTTGCGTCGTTGTTTAACTCACAGAGAGGTCGAGTCTGTCCTAAACGATTGTCACAGCGGGGCTTGTGGTGGTCATCTATCCGAGCTTGCGACAACCTAACAATTTTTGCGAGCAGGTTATTTCTGGCCTACTCTATTTAAGGATTGTATTGAAGCGATTAAGAAGTGCCAACCCTACCAGGAGTTCACTCAGAAAATGCGCTCGCATCCAACCCCTCTTCACCCAGTCATTACCGTCAGTCCCTTCACTAAGTGGGGGGTGGACTTTGTCGATTGCAACCCAACTTCGGCTGGGGGGCATCAACACATTATCGTGGTCCTCCAGAAATCCACAAAACAACAAGGGTGTAGATTTCCTCCTCTTCAAATATCTCAACATCACATCATAACATAATGAGGAATTAGGTCGAATTCCTTCCTTTATACTCTTCCGTATCTAATTCACCATTGACATCACTTAATTTAGGTGCTTGTACTCCTAAGGTGAGTAATTAATTGATTAAGTCCCTCTTTAGCACTTTTTCGTTCTAATTCTTTGTTGACTTAGGCTTAAGTGACTTTTTCTATGATTTTTGGCTTAATTAATCGTTTAGCCACCAAATCACCCTTATTTCTCCTATTGTTCCATGTTTGTGCCTGACTATCGTCTACAGGAACACATAGATTACTAAGTCACTCCATGCTAGCCTACTCTTGGGAACGAGACATCACATCCAACTTAAGTATGCCAACAAGTGAGATTATGTGTCCTAAGTTGGTACAAAATGCTTGCCAATCCACAACTGTAATAATTCTGATTTTATGACAACAAAATGAATCAAGTACCTAAGTTTGTTGCTGTCATAATTAGGACAACAGAGATCTTAGATCAGAATTATCATTTAACCACCGGTGTGTAACAGATCATCAAGAACATCACTTTTTTAGTGTATGCTGTGAGCAGATTGCAACCATGAAGATTAATGATGTCCAATAATGTATTTCAGAGCGTACAAAAATGAAGAATAAACAACAAAATTCTACAGTCCCATGTGCCAATGCCAAATGATCAAACATGAAGTATTAGGCAGTCACATTTAGGGTGTTCAACTTAATGCATGCAGATCTTTTATTCCCTTAAGTGCTGTAACAAGTGTGCATAACAATAAAATACCAACATTTAAGATTTATTAGTTTGATCCATGCACATAGTTCATATTAGCTTCAGATCCAATGCATTAAATCTTTTTATTAGGATGACAAAATAAATGCCACGAAACCTTCCACAACACAACTGTAAATACCAAATTGTTGGCCTAAAGAATGAGTCGTTCCATATTGTAGTGCATCAATTTATTAGTTTGGAGTGTTATAACCATAAAAATGGCACAAGGTAGCAGAATATGATATGCTATTTCAGTGTAAAGTGGATCCTCATATGACAAGTTAAGAAAAACAATGTTAATTACTTGTTCAACTATTAAAGCGTCCAACCATGCACTGAATCAATTTATCCCTTTAGAAGATTAAGAATGTGAGAAGTGCTAAACATTCCCAAAATATCAAGATGTTGAGACAATTACCAAGTAAATGGATAAAAATGAGTTTTAACACTTAGTGCCATTAAAAATTATGTGTTTTCCAACATTGAGGAAAGGAGATGAAGTTAATTAAGATGTGTAGATTATGCACACTAAAGTTTATGCAAGATTATAGGTTATATCCATGAATGTAAAATGTAAGAAACACGACCTAAACCTAGAATTTCAGCTAGCTAAGCTAGCTTACTTATGCCAACTCTAAAGATACATCATGAAATAAAGTGTTAGCATGTGATAGATCCAAACTAAACAAGATTCAACAATTGAAATCAAGCTTGGATCAATCAATCTATTTCAAAGATTAAACCCTTAAAACCCTAGATTGCAAAATAAACCAAAAAATGAAAAGGGAAAAATATTTAGGTTGAGCTGACTGGAAAAGAAAGGAAAACCCTAGGTATTACTATTGGGCATGGAGTCTTAGCCACTCCTTGAGTAATTGCCCTCTCTACCTTAAATTGTTGAAATCCTCACACATCTCTTGGAGAATGCTTGGTGAACATCAAGCTAAGGAAAGTCTGGCTACACAAGAATCACATGGAGGCTAAACTAATTGTAGATTCAACATAAGTATTGCAAACTTAATTAATTGAATCATGGATCTAGGGTAAGAAGTTAACACCCTAAGATGTTCAACTTCAATACTAAGATATAGCTTCAAAACTTAAAAGAAAGAAAATAAACATGCATCATACCTTGTCTGCATTGCTTGCATTGCAATAGCGCTTTTCTCAATGTCTCTTGCATGCCCAAAACCTTCTATTATTAACCTATGGCAACATATTCAAGAGAATAAACAAGAAACTACATCAAAATTGAGCAAAATGCGTCTTCCAATTGATCTCCAACCATGACAAAGTGAGAGAGGTGCCCTCCT
>SNQJ01S0293750.1:0-17620 GCA_010110895.2 Picea sitchensis | reverse complement strand
AATTCATGGAAGAACTCATCTGACATGCCCTCGGTTTGAAATGCCAAATGCTCAAAATCAGTTATAAGTCTCCCACTGTGCCTGATTGTTTCAACTTGGTCAAATGATCGAGATAGTGGGTATCAGTGTCAAATCGGTGGTAGAGCTCTGCAAAAAAATGGGTCCAGGCAATATACCCCTAACGTGAATTTTTATTCCATTTCCACCATTTCTATCATTCAGGATCTAGATAGAGGACAACATAGTGAAGTTTGGCCAACTCATTAGTAATACCATGCAGAGAAAAATAATGCTCCATTTGAGTGACCCAACCTATAGGATCGAAGCCATCAAATTTATTGACCTCGACGCAGGGAAGACAGGGGTCACGATGAAAGGAGTTGGATTGAATACAGATAATAAGAGGAAGTAGTATCATATGGTTGGTATGAGGAGGAAGGACCCATAGTGTGGTTCAACAACTAGTTGACAGTAGACTGGAGGGTGTTAAATTGGTTCATGAATTTGGCTTCCATGGTGTCAAATTTGTGTTGGACTTGGGTCTTGAATTGTGCAAGGTGGGAATTGGTAGAGACAATATCAAATGTCACATGTTGGATGGAGTCTTGGGATTAATTTATGGAAGCTTGCAGGTATTGGTTGCGAGTGATGGTCATTTGGAGAGGGGGAGTGCGGGTAAGGGAAAATGGGTGGGTGGGACCACAAAAAAGGACTTATAAGTGATAGGTACCATAGAGATTAGGGAAATGAGTGAAATATAATGGAATATGTGGAAAAATAGGGAAGTTGGAAAGGGGTTGGGTCCACTCGAAAAAAAAAGGATTAAAAATTGAAAGGTATGACTGTGATGAGGGAGAAAAGAGAATCCAAAGGGATAGGTCCCAAATAAGTGTGTCAGTCTGAATAATACTGTAGTGAATAAATTCCCAAATGATTAATAGGAAGAAATGTGTAGTAATTTCGCAATCAAAATGCAGGAGGCATGGTTGCATGGAAATAGGTCTTGTTTGTTATGTTTTTGTTTCCTTCCCAAGGGTTAGGGTATTCAAGGGTTCTACAGACAAGGGTTTTCCATGTGCTATAGCTCTTTGACATACATGCGGGGTCCAACAGTAGTACTTAGCCCAATATCTCAGGGCACCAACTAAGGAGGCTAGACCGTTCCCTTAGCCATACTAGCTGACTACCCAGGTACTAGAGAGTATATTCCTGAGTGTTGTTCTCGGTGGAACTATATAATTTAGGTGGCCAATTGATTTATCTATAGAGTCCTTCAGGAGATCTAGGTCGATCTGTATACAAGTGTTTTCTGATGCACTAACACTCGAAGGGGTACCAACATGGATTATAAGGGTGGCCAACAAATGTGCACTTGAGTACCACTTGTATTTCCTGCATGTATTACTCATTGACTGCAAGTTTATGCACATAACGACAGATCTCTATAGATTTAAGACGTTGAATACGTCTCTACCCTGAAAAAAAATCAACCCACAATTTTATGTCGAGGAAAGTGCTCTGATACCACATGTAAGGTACCAGGTCTATTTTAGTAGAAGAGAAGAGAAACAATGCAGAAAATAGCATCGAGATAGCAAAAGAATATGGAAATATTGCAGATATAATAGCATAACAACAAATTATATGGAACCACAACACCAGAATTATACCTTTATTAATAGGAAACAAGGTTCACTTACCTCTTCGAGGGGGAAACCTCCAGCAGAGTGGATCTCTATTACAATAAGTCTTCAAGAAAAAACTTTTCATACGCTCTACTCCTATTTATACTAAATCTATCTATCCAAAAGAACAATATAGAGGAAGATCCTTCTAGAAATGGAAGCTTCTATTAGATCTTCTTACATTTGACTTATTCCTATTTATTGCTAGGACTTATTAATATTGACCTTTATTACATGGAAATATATTATTCTACCCAGTTGAGGGGTTAGGTAGGGTAGGTCACTAACATCTTCTTTAACCAAATTATCACTCTCTTTGGAGTCCCCTTCCAACTTGCATCTGACCATGGAAAACATTTTGTGAATGAAGTGTTCGTTGAGATATCGGCCAAGTTAGGCTTCACTCATGAATTTTCCTCCACATACTACCCATAATCTAATGGGAAAGTCAAGGAAATCAATAAAGTTCTAAAAACCATGCTCCAAAGCACAATGAATAAACATAAAACCAACTAGCATCACATGATCTTCTCATCTTTATGGGATTATCGCAGAACAGTCAAAACAAAAACTGGCTTCATGCCATTTCATCTGGTTCATGGAGTCTTGTAAGACTGTTTCTTGGCTATCCTCCTCCCCCTATCCTCCCCCTCTCGTACCTCCTTTTCCCCTGCACGAGAAAAATCAGTCTCTTGACCAATTGGTTCGACATCTTCAAAACCACATATAAAGGCTCATTAGTATTTTTGTATAAATGATCACATTGCATAAATCAAAGAATATTAGAAGTACAATAAAAGAGAAACATACCTCTATGGTCCCATACCTCCCCAAGAGGAAAGTGCATATTGGGATCATGACAGAATTTCATCCCCACATAGGGGAACTCCAAAATAATATGAGGGGTTTTCCTCTATATCCCCTCAAAGGTCACAGTAAAATAGTTCCCATCCTCACCCCCTCCATGGTGGGCTAGTATATGTCCCCATCATTGAAGACATGGATCTTGTTGAGGGGGTGGGTCCAATATCACTCTAGGGCACAAAAAGATCACCCTCTCCAAAAATAATGCACATAAAACCGACCCAAATGCAAAATCCCTTGACATCATAATAGCACATTGGTCCAACTATGACACCATATATAAGCACATCACCCATTCCCATACGAACATCTATCCAGCCATCGCCCTCTCCACTATAGAAAGGTGTTTCCCAGAAATACGTTAGGTCCCAAATGACCTAAAAATCCTCTCCACCAATGCACATAATACTTTAGTCTACACCAAATCGATCGAGGTCAATCTAGTTGACCCCCTATCAGAGGATCCCCCACCGAGAAATGTTGCTCTTCCATAGCACTCACAATCTCCCTCACAGCAATCTTGGGTTAGGCCTCCATATCAATGCCTCAAAATGGGAGCCTCATGATAAAGTAAAGGTATATATCCATTATATAGTGGACCTTCTGACCTCATACCATAAACGCCTATAGATGCAGCCTCCACATCCCAATCAAAAAACATAGGATCTTCTCCTACAACCTCATAAGAGCACAGCCAAACCACTTCAGCAATCCCTCCCATGCTCATCTATGCCAAATCAAGGCATTTTCTCCCACCTCTCTCTGGAGAGACTCCCAGTATATCTCCCTCTAGTGAATAGGAATGTTTCACTCTCAGACCTACATCCAATCCAAGGCATAAAGTCATCTCACATCACCAAAAACTAAAGTTTGTATCTTGCGCTCCTATCCCATCAGACAGGCACGCACATCTATACGACTGTCTCACAAATAGGTGCACAGATCTATGTGGAAATTTTTCATACATTCACATAGGTTCTCCACAATTGTTACCTTAACAGTCAAGCGGTCTCGCATGACTATCCACCTAGAATTCACGCACTGCTATGCGGGAGAAATGGACAGAGTCGTGCACATTGTGCACGACCATGGAGATTTCACATGTGCAACAGTGCACGTGAAGATGAATTATACCCATGTAGACCACTTTCATCATGAAAAAAAATGACGTACGGCCCTCCATACATATCCCATCCCCAAAAATACCAAAAACAAAATATGTGGGAGTTTTAGACAACTTACCGGACTCTCCCGAACATCCAATTGATACCCTCATGCCCTCATACCACTCAACAAAACACAAAAACTAGTCGTTATAAATCAACTCATGTCGATACAAATGAGGTGGTACTATGGGCCCCACACCCATATATACGTCCCCTCCTCAAACTTCAAAAACCTTGTTCAAGAGCCTAGGAGCCCCATTTTTCACACCATTCACGACACAATGATCCTGAATTTGTCCCCTACATGTTGGTATCCCCCATTTTCCATTTTTGTAAGAATTTATGGGGATCCATTTTCAAGCCCCAGGAATAGGTTCACACATTTCTTCTTATTCATTATTAAATATCTATCACATGTTTTTTTATCATCAAATATTTTTTACGTCAGGTATTTGGTTTTCGTGTGCATAGGTACTTGTTACAATGACATACAACCCATTTTTTTTTTTGCCACCCCATGTCCATTTCATGTATAATATCATCATTGGCATGCCCTCATGCCCTCTACAAATAATTTTATATCCCATTCATACCCCCTGACATTTACCCTTAAGACCCCACAACCAGCTCTATAGTACCCTCACTTCTATTACATTTAGGCACTATCACCCGGTAGAATTCTCATCTCCATGAGTTGTCCCATATATATTTTCCCCTCGGAAAATTGACACTCATAATTATCTACCCCTTAGGATCGAGAGTCCTCATAGTGTTACACCCCAGAAAAAGAACCTCATACTTATTTCTCATCATCTTGCTGACCTTCTCATTATGGACTCCCACCCCATGTTTTATTGGTTACATTAAATGCACCTTCGTATTTTCATTATCCCTCCATCTCATCCAACATCACTTGACCATATGCAAGTTCATACTCCATTCATCTACTAGCACAAAAAACCACCCATCGCCCCCCCACCTTTCATTAGTAAACTCCTACAAAACTTGTGCCTCAAGCAATCCAAGCCATACTTCACTGGGGAACCTATTTTTTGTATGTGTATCATCAACCCAATTATTCTTTATTCATTTGGTAATTGTATAAAATACCTTTTAAATTTCAGAAAGTATAGAAAGTTTTTTCCATCGCAGTTGATTGCACTTTTTCCTTGGCACACAACAACCCATGTCTCCCTTGGTTGGGGCATCCCACTTCCACATCCATATCTGAAAACTATCCTTACCATGGACAAAATATTGACTCTTGTTAGCACCAAAATTCGCCCTTCATATTGCAAGAAAGGCAAGACCGATACCCATCAAATTTTTATGTCACAGGTTGGTTATAAAAGGGTCAAATGGGTGCAGTCTCATGAAGGTATAGTCTTAACTCATAAAACTGGGCTAGTATGCACAGATAGGTGAGGTCTTAATATAACTCCAATCATTAAGTTGTATTAAGGGTGAGTAGGAGGAAGAACTTTGAGAAGAAAATGTGAAGGTCATTTATGAATGTCTGGTCTTCCAGCAGCCTAAGGAAAAACTCATAAAACAAGATCTTCTTGGATTCGGAGCTTCAGGAAACTGGAAACATTATGATAGTACTGCAATCAAACATCCATTACAACACAGTCACAATAATCCATGTGAATCCTTCAATCATGAACATTCGGTATCAGACGCATAATAAAATGGAGTAAGAAAAGCTAACTTGGATCAAACAAGAAGTGTCAAATACAGATACATAGCCAGAAAACTAGAAGCTTCATTAAGACTTTACAATACGGGAGCTTTGCTCTACCATCGACCATAACAAAATATCAAAACTGAGTATTTATACTCAAATCAACTTGCTCCCTACATAAAAACACTCTGGTCATGCATTCAAGGCTTGTTGTCTGCATCTTCTCATGTCATACTTCACCTTCATTCTTCTGTTAGATGCAAGATTAGATCGATATGGGCTTCACAAGGAAATACATGACAGGGAACTTTCGGCTGACACTCTGCCTTCCATGGCCATATTTTCCATGATTTCCATTTATGTGGTCAAACGAGGTTTCAACCACCTTCCCTAACTTCATTAACTACCTTCATTGGTATCAGGATGAAGCCTCACACCCATGAATGCTCCAAGCAAGCTCACAACTCCTTCGATTCAATTCTAGCACCTTGAGGCCACGCAGATATTTCTCTATGACCAACTCAAGTGCTTTGATTCTTTGTGCAGCTCCCTTTCCTTTGCCCCATGCCACCACAGGCCATGGTCTCATGCTTATCCATATGAAAACTTGGGATTTCACCTTTCGAGAGATTTCACTCCCCTTGAATTCAAAAATCTCAATGCTCCCTCCCACGAAATGGCCCAGATGGATCAACGGTTGGATTTTCCTCGAATATGACGGTCAAGATCAGCTCCTTGGACAATTTCAGTTGCCCGCTGCTTCGACGGGCGTCTGCTTTTCATTTGGCCTCACTTTCAATACGACCCTAAGCTGTGATTGTGGGCCCAATTCTTAGGCGTGTCGTAATTTCACATTTCATGAACTCCTGATGTGCTCCGTGCTCAAAACTCCGAGTCACGAAATCACGATCCCTTGGATCGGATGACATGCGTCTCTTTGCATCAGACGACCCAAATTGTATCGACATTTTGGGACTTTGGGCCATCGACAATTCTCACCCCAACTTTCCCAAAAGAATTTCTCCGCGATTCAAATCCTACGCCACGTGCCCCTCTAAAATGAGCGGCCCCGATTATTTCGTGACTTCGCGTTTCGCAAGTCTTCACGATTCGTCCCTTTGACTGCTCCATCTCGCGAGTCAGCGAAACGTTGATATTTCGCCACGCGTCCTTCCCAATACCAACAACTAGGATGGCATCATGATTCTACAACTCTGCCTGACGTTATTCTTCGCGCAACTGTATGGATCCAATTCCCCAATGACCGTCGATCTGCTCCACCTAGTGGATCTCCGTCATTGAACACTGATCTTTCTCGCTCACTTGATTTCAATCCATATTTGACCGCTCTAAGTGTGGCGTTTGGTGTTTACGACTGTGCCCTGTGAACAACTACCTGGAAGATTGGCTAAAGGATTAGGAAAGAAAAAGTATCAATGATAGAGGTAAAGAGAGAAGTTCTCTACGTTAGGGGAAAACAAAAAGGATTAGGGTCGGTATTTCTCAGGCAATCTGCTAAGGAAAAAAAAGCAAGTCTATCAAGCAAGTGAAGACAAACAACATAAAACTACAAGACGAGAGGAAAACTTACGACCAGGTCTGCAAAAGGAGGACAAACAATTAAAAACACAGACCAAGGTAGAAATCACAAACCCCTAAGGCTCTGACAATATTATGTGCTAACATTTGTCTCCACAGGGGATGGCATGCTCCCTACGAGCTGCCAAGAACGCGTAGATCTAGTGCCTTTCTTTGGGTTATGGTGTCTCCAATCAAAAACAAAATAAACGTAAAACATAGGTGGTATTTACAATGGTGGGATGTCGATTGTGGCTTTAAACAAAAAACAATTTTTAGGAAGTACCCATTTATAGGGACACCAAAAGCTTCGTCTCCCTCCAAATTTTGCAATCTGTAAGTTTTGTTTGGAATACCTTCAAAAATATTGAAGGGACCTATCCAAAGGGCTTCAAACTTACCATATTTCCCTTATCCTATCTGGGTGCATCCCATTTTAGTACTAGATATCCCAGCTGGAAATCCTCTTTAATTCCTTTCCTGTCAAAAGCCTGCTTGATCTTTTGTTGACAGTCATGTGCTTTGCCCATCACTTTCTCTCTAGTCTATTGTACTTATACTAGCTGATGAATTCTCTTGATCATGTCATCAGGCTCTCTATGGAAGTCTTGGAATAATTTCGCCACAAGCAGGGCGAGTTGATAAGGAAAAACTGCTTCAATCCCATATACCAGTTGGAAACAAGAGATGCCCAGGGATCTCTTTGTTTTCACTCTATTAGCCCATAGAGAAAATTTAATCTTTTAATACCATGATTTCTTGTTGTCCTCTAGTAGTATTTTGATAATTTTTATAAGGCTTTTGTTAGAGGATTATTCCAGTCCATTTCCTTGGGGATAGTAGGGGGTAGAGTGAATCAATGCAATGCCAAATGGCTCACAAAACTTGATCAATGGTTCAGCTTTGAAAGAATCATCATTATCAGTGACTATTATGTTTGGGCAACCGAACCTTTCCATAATATCTTCAAGAAAATCAATGATCACTTTATGAGAAGCGTTCCTTGTGGGGATAGCTTCTATCCACTTGGTGAAATAATATGTTGCAATTAAAATCCACCTATAATGACCACTTGAAGGAGGATGAATTTCGACAATAAATTCTAGGCCCCATTTCTAAAAGGGTATTGAAGCTAGTATAGGCTTCAATGGTAGAGACTTGAGCTGTTGCTTCCCAGAGAATTTATGACATTTAATACAAGCCCTGATTTTTGCACAGACATTAGTGAATAGAGTAGGCCAATAGTACCCATCCCTGAGAATTTTGTAGGCAGTGGCTTTCCAAAAGTAATGTCCCCCACAGAGGTTGTCATGGAACTAAAATATAATCATTTGGGCCTCATGTGGGTCTAGACATCTCAGGAGCACTCCTAACGGGTATTTCCAGTACAAGACTTGGTCAATAAGGAAATATTTGATTTCTTTGAGCTTTAAATCTCTTTCCTTGATCTTTCCCATACCATCAGGGGGCCTTAACTCCTGCAATAAAGGTATAATATCTTTGTACCAGGTGCATTCTGCTAACGGAGGGTTGTCCCAAGGACCTTTATCAGACGCTTCATCCTGCTGGTTTTATGAGCAAGTGTTGATGAAGTTAACCCCCAAAGCTTTACAATTAGATTCATCCAACAACTTGGCTAAACCTTGGCCTTTAACTAGTTTGGTGGGTTTTATTTCTACATCAAATTCGAGGATTTTGGCAGTCCACTTGCTCCTTGTCCCATCTATGTCAGGCTGGATGAGAATGTCCTTCACAGAAATTGAAGGAACATATGCAATTATATTTTAATGAAAAAAATAGACTCTGAAAGCTTTGAGAGCTTTCACCTAGGCATAGGCCTGCTTCTCCATGATGTCATATCTGATCTCTACATCTCTCAATTCTTTGTTGAAAAAGGAAATAGGCTGCTCTAACCCTTCATCATTCTTTTGTAGTAAAATAGTTGACACTGTATCAAAATTAGAAAAGGAAAAAATCAGAAAATCCTTGGAATAATAGGGATTGATTAGCACAGGTGCCTCAGTTAGTGCCTTCTTGATTTGGTTGAAGGATTCTATGGACTCAACAGTCCATTTTAATTTGTTCCCCTTCCTGATCATGGTTGTGATATGCTTCACCAATTCAGCAAAATTTGGAACAACCCTTCTTAAGAAATTGATTTTTCCCAGGAAGGACTGAATTTATTTCTTGGATCTGGGAAGTGATAAGGCTTGAATAGATTCTACCCTGCTTGAATCAATCCTGACCCCCTCAGCTGATACAATGTGTCCCAACAATTTTCCTTCCTGCATGGAAAATAAAGACTTATTGGGATTTAGGGAGAGACCAAAACTTTTGCATTTCGAGAAGACTTTCCTTAGATGTTGACAATGTTCTTTATCAAATTTGGAGAAGACTATTATGTCATCCAGATAAATGACCATGAATTTATCTCTTTCTCCAATGAAGGCAATGTCCATGACTCGTTGAAAGGTTGCTCCTGCATTCATCAGTCCAAAGGGCATTTTGGCATACATGAATGTGCTCCAAGGAGTGGTGAAGGATGTCTTTTTCCTGTCCTCTGGCAGGACAGAGATCTTATTGTAGCCAGAAAATCCATCAATCATGGAGATCCTGGATGCACCTATTGCCCTCTGTAATATGTGTTCCATCTTTGGCAGTGGGTAATTGTCCTTCTTGGATCTTCTGTTCAGGTTCCTAAAATCAACACATAGTCTGATTTCTCCATTCGTCTTCCTTACTGGGATCAAGTTGGCCACCCACTCAGAATACCTCAAAGGAATGATGATCTGGGCATCCAGCAGCTTTTTTACCTCTTTCTCCATAACAGGAAGCAACATAGGATTTATCTGTCTTAATTTATGCCTAAATGGTTTGGCTTCCTCTTTCAATGGGATATTGTGCTCAATGACACTCATGTCATATGTTCTAAGGTCTTCGTAGGTCTAGGAAAAAACATCAGCAAATTCCCTTAATAGTTTAGCATACAGGGCCCTCTACTCCTTCGACGAGTTGCTCAACAACTTGACGAATTTTGGGTTCCCCTCTATGCCAATATTGCACTCATCTACATCAGCATCCTCATTTGGGACTTTACCTTTTATTTCCACATCACTTCAATCAAATAATATTTCCAAAGGGACTAGTCCCTTTGGGATGTGGTTGTTGGGTAACTGGACAATGTGATGATCAACAATTTTTTTCAGAAAAACATCAAAATGAGGATGTGTTTCAGAGTGGTAATCTTGATCAATGTGTAATGTTGAAAACTCATCAATAGTCTCCAGGAATCTTTTGATCTCAAGATCATCCTCAAACACCTTCCAATGCTTGACATTGTCAAGTATGGAGGTTCTATATTTTACTTCTACATCATACCTGAGCTTAGGTGGCCGGGGGATTCTGAAACTTCTTATTGATATAGCCAAAGAGTCAGCCATGACATTCTCTTCTCTAGGAACAAATGAAATGTTTAAAGCCGAGAACAAACTGTCAATGAGGTCCCATACTTCATTTCTATATGATTTCAGCTGAGGGTTCTTAGCATGATAAATACTCTTGATCTGTTGGACAATCAGCTCAGCATCTCCAAATAATGATATCTCTTCAATCCCCATGTCCTTGGAAGCCCTCAAACCCAAAACAAGAGCTTCATATTTTTCCACATTATTGGTAGTTTCAAATTCTAACTTGTAGGACAGAGATATAGTTTCCTAAGTAGGGGAAACAAGGACTACTCCAGCACCAACACCTTCTCTAGAAGAGGCTCCATCAAAGAACATTTTCCACACAGAGGTAATCAAAGGAGAATCTTCATAGAGAGTAATGGAATTTATGATCTCAAGAGGAGGCTCAGAGGCATTAGTGAACTGTAATAAGTTGGATCCCAAATCAATGTCAAGTGCAATGATAGGATGGTTGGTGGGATCTGCTTCATCATTGATAATGTAGGCCAACTGAGCTTCTTTGTATAGTCTTCTATGCTCCCTCCCAAACACTAGAATGGTAGCATGTGTGAGGTCCATCTGTAAGGTTCTCCCAAGTATTTTATCCAAGATCTTAACAAGAGCATGCCAAACTTCGGAGGAACATCAGCCACTATGATATCCATGACCACACTCTTCATGGGAAATTGAAACAAGGTCACGACCAGATCTTTGATGGCCCCAAGGCATTGCAATTTCCTCGAATCAAACAAATATAAATCATGATAGGCTTGTGTGATTTCTAATTTGAGTTCTTCCATGAAATTTTTTGGCATGAGATTATGAGATGCTCCTGAGTCCATCAAAGATTTATGCAGCACCTTATCATGTATTTTCAACGATGTGTATAAAGGAGGGGATGAATCATCTCTATATTCTACCATAGGACCTAAGATGACTGTTGGATTTTCGTCTTGAATATTTACTGAGTCTGTGGAATGGAAGGATGGCTCAGACTGCAATAGCTTGGAGAAGGATTTTTTGAAATATTCATGCTTAATTAGCTCTTAAAGGGGCACAAGGATCCTGATATTTTAATTTCATGATCAAAACTAAAAGAGGAAAGAGGCTTCAGAAATTCTCTCACTTCTAGGACAAGGTATTTGGGTATCGGTGAGGGGTTATGAGCTTTCTTTTCTTTGTTGTTGATTGTTGCATCATTAGCAGGCTCATCTTCTCTGGGAGGTTGATCAGGGACGTCAGACTTCCCATCCTTCTTCTTAGATATGAGGTTGTATCTATTTGGGTTGTTGTTTGCCTTATTCCCCTTGCTCAGCTCGTTTAATTGAATGTCCATGAGAGACTCCTCGTATGTTGATTGAGATAATTGAGGAGAAGGATATGCATCTTCAAGACAGTGAATTTCTAGGTCAAGGTCCTCTTCCTCTCCACTATCATCTGCAACAAGGTTGTTCTGAAGAGGGGTTTGGATTTTATGATCATCCCTGTATCTGTTCTGAGGCTCTCTTTGCATAATCTGAGGAGCATGGTTATTCGGCCTCCTGAAGTTTCATCTGTTATCAACATTTTGAGGATTTATGTACATTTTCTTTCCCTCCAATTCCAACCTTTCCATCCTAGATGAAAGTGATTTTAGTAACTTGGTTACTTCATCCATTTGAGGGGGGGGGGGCATAGGAACTGGAGGTTGAGGCTTCATATCTTCCCCTTCCTCTGTCTTTATCAGCCTTATTTATGAGTTGGTCAACTGCCAATATGTTAGATTCTACTTCTAGGGTTTCATATTACATATGAGCCAAGGAGGTAGCTCTTCTCTCTCTTAACAAGAGGTAGAACTCAGGGTCAAAAGAACTATCATATGTGATTTTGGCAGAGGCCTCTATAGGATTTATCTCAACAGGGAACTTATTGTACATTTTGTTGAATATTTTGGAGAAGTCAAAGATAGGCTCTCCCTCTTTTCTTTTCAGGGACCTGAACTCTATGATATAATACATAAAGTCATTTTTATCCCCCCATTGTCTCAAGAATACATCATCTAAAACCTCAATCCCAGCAATGGATCCAGGAGTGAGGGCCATGAACCACTTTCTAGCTTCTCTATCAAGACTATGGACAAAAATTCTCATCCATAGATCTTCGTCTACTATGACATAGTTATCAGCATAACTATAGAAAGCTGCAAGGTGCTCCTCTGCAATGATATCTCCCTCCGCTATAAACTTAGGTAGCTTCTTAAGGTAGCCACTAGCTGGTAGGGAATTAAGAGGCTGAGGCAGAATGAGAGGGGCATATCGGGCAGCTACTATGGCATCCATTATGTTTCTAGGGGGATTAGAACTTGTCATGGGGATGATAGGTGGAGGAGAATTAGGAGGGGATGGAGTTCAGACAGGGGATTTTGGGTGTCTGTTTCTGGGAGGAAAGGGAAACAACATAGGATTCGGAGAAAAGGCTTCGGGTCTTGAGAGAACAGAAGTTCCCCTTTCAGTAGTAGCAGCAAAAGAAATAAGAGGAGGGGTGGTAAATCCCAAGGTAGAAACATCTTATGGGGTCCTGGGTCTAGACCAAGGTATAACTTTAGGGGAAATAGGAGTGACAAAGATTCCTCCTTCCAATCCAAAGCTGGGAGGAGAAAACTCAACAGAAACACTCCCAAAATTTAAAATTCGAGAAACTCGAACAGAAGATGTAATAGGAAAATGAGAAGCATCTATCAAATTTTCTAAAGGAGGACAGTGAAAATTATCAAAAATACCTAGTTCAACAGTAGAAGTACCTTCTTGAGGGGTCTTTCCCTTTCTGACAATTTTCTTTGGGTCAGCTTTAGGTGTGGCTAAAGGAAGCTATGGAGTAGACCTCGTGTATCTTCCTCTGAAAGCCACGGCTAAAACAGTGGAGTAGCCAAGGGATTCGCATCAATGGAGTCACCACATTGGAGTTGTCAGGTGTACAGTTGCAATATTTGATGTACTAAGTTCTGATGCACCTTCAGAACTAGTAAGCCGTGTCGTTCAATCCTAGGGAAAATCTTTAATTTCGTCCCTGGAAATGGCGCCAGAAATGTTAGCACCGAAAGTCGCCCTTCAGATTGCAGGAAAGGCAAGCCTAGTACCCATCATAGTTTCATTTCATGGGTTGGTTATAAAAGGGTCAAATGGGCGTAGTCTCATGAAGGTATAGTCTGAAATTAGAAAACTGGGCTAGCATGCACAGATAGGTGAGGTCTTAATGTAACTTCAGTTAGTAAGTTGTAATAAGGGTGAGTAGGAGGAATAACTTTGAGAATAAAATGTAAAGGTATGCTATGAGCGTCTAGTCTTCCAGCAGCCTAAGGAGGAAAACTCAGAAAACAAGATCTTCTTGGATTCGAAGCTTCAGGAAATTGAAAACATTATGATAGTACTGCAATCAAACATCCATTACAACAAAGTGATAATAATCCAGGTAAATCATTCAATCATGAACATTCAGTATCAGACACATAATAAGATGGAGTAAGAAAATATGACTTGGATCAAACAAGAAGTCTCAAATACAAATACATAGCAAAAAAACCAGAAGCTTGCTCTACCATCGACCATAACAAAATATCAAAACTGAGTATTTATACTCAAATCAACTTGATCCCTATAGAAACACACTCTGGTCATGCATTCAAGGCTTTTCGTTTGCATCTTCTCCTATCAGAATGCACCTGCATTATTCTGTCAAACGCAAGATCAGATCGGTATGGGATTCACAAGGAAATACAAGACACGGAACTTTCAGCTGATAGTCTGCCTTCCACGGCCATATTTTCCACGCTTTCCATTTATGTGGTGAAACGAGGTTTCAAACACCTTCCCTAACTTCATTAACTACCTTCATTGGGATCAGGACGAAGCCTGACACCGATGAATTCTCCAAGCGAGCTCACAACTCCTTCAAGTCAATTTTGGCGCCTCGAGGCCACGCGAATCTTTATTTTGTGACCAAATTGGGCGCTTTGATTCTTTGTGTAGCTCCCTTTCCTTTTCCCCATGCGACCATGGGCCATGGCCTCATGCTTATCCATATGAAAACTTAGGATTTCTCTTTTCGGGAGCTTTCACTCCCCTTGATTTCAAAACAATATCGATGCTCGCTACTGTGAAATGGCCCAAATGGATCAACAGTTGGATTTTCCTTGAATCCAATGGTCAGGATCAGCTCCTTGAACAATTTCAGTCGCCTGTTTCTTCGACAAGCGCATGCTTTTCATTTGGCCTCACTTTCAATACAACCCTGAGCTATGATCGTGGGCCCAATTCTTTAGCGCGTCGTAATTTCGCATTTTTTGAACTCATGATGTGCTTTGTGCTCAAAATTCTGAGTCACGAAATCGTGATCCCTTGGATCGGACAACACGCATCTCTTTTCATCAGACGGCCCAGATTGTATCAAAATTTTGGGACTTCGAGCCATCGAAAATTCTCACCCCAACTTTCCCGAAAGATTTTCTTCACAGTTCAAATCCTACGCCACGTGCCCCTCTAGAATGAATGGCCCTGATTATTTCACGTTTCGCTAGTCTTCACGACTTCTCCATCTTGTGAGTTAGTGAAACATTGATCTTGCGCTACGCATCCTTCCCGATACCAAAAGCTAGGATGGCATCGTGATTCTGCAACTCTTCATGATGTTATTCTTTGCACAATTGTATGGCTTTGATTCCCCGATGACCATCGATCGGCTCCACCTGGTGGATCTCCACCATTGAATATTGATCTTTCTCGGTCGCTTGATTTGAATCCATATTTGACCTCTATAAGTGTGGCGTTTGGTGTTTACGACTATGCCCTGTGAACAACTACTTGGAAGACTGGCTAAAGGCTCAGGGAAGCAAAAGGATCAATGACAGAGGTAAATACAGAAGTTCTTGACTTTAGGGGAAAACAAAAAGGCTTAGGGCCAGTATTTCTCAGGCAAGTTGCTAAGGAAAAAAAAACAGTTCTATCAAGCAGGTGAAGACAAACAACAAAAAACTACAAGCCGAGAGGAAAAGTTACGATCGGGTCCGCAAAAGGAGGACAAACAAGTAAAAACACAGACCAAGGTAGAAATCACAAACCCCTAAGGCTTTGACAAGATTATGTGCTAACAACTCTGATAGAAACTCTTGTCCCAAACCTCTGTATTTTGACCTATCCTACACCCCTTTACAGTCCCACCCATTCATCACAGTTTACCCAATATCTAGTCATTCCCCTGACACCATATCATGTTTTACGGTTGTTTCCATCATTCCATCTTCCCCCAACCAAGGGAAGTTCTTCTATCCCATACATTTTGAGATTTTTCCATGTCACCACTTCATCCATATTTTTCTCCATATAGTTCATGATACCACTTTGATCAAATTGATGTCAATAAGCCCTTTTTTTCTTACAATTGTGCCCCCTTCCATGTCAACATCAACAAAAGTTTCCAGGAAGGTGGCAATATCTTGGCTCTCATTCCATTATTAATGAGAAATCTTGGATAAAACAAAAAGAGTTATTGTCACTTCCTAATGTCATTTACCCCCATAAAATTCAACCTCAACACAGTTTCATGTTACTATGGGTCTTGATATGCGATATTTGTAGTTTTCAGTCGCAGTCGATGACCTATGAATTTGATAGGCCATCAACTCCTCTGAGTAATCCATTCCTCGATTTAGATCCAATTCATGCATCATCAATGTCATTTGTTGTTATTGACACCTCTAAGGGTGTTTCCCATATCTACTTCATCAACATATTTCAGTTATACTTATCCTATTGTGGTTTCATGACACGAGCATGGGGCATGCCTGCCTCATTTGTACAAAAGTTTTATTTTTTGGAGAATACTTGGTTCCGATCAGAATCCCCTTTTCCTCTAATGGATTTCTCCTACAATTCCTCTCAAATAGAAGCTACACCTCAACAAAATAAACAATGATTTATTATGGCTATACATATGCTCCTAACCTCACACATAATGGGGCATATGTTATCACCGAAAAATTGCTCACAACAATACAAACAATGATTGAAGAAAATATTAGTACAACACAACAATTAGCATACTTCCAACATTTACATAACCTATTTAGAAATATATCTAAACTATACAAAAGGCCCATGAATTTTTGTGCACTTACACCAAAGCCAGTGCGCGCACATCTGCGTGGATCAACACAATGTTGAATGTGAAACCTACATGTCATGCACGACTGTCCCTGAAGAAACCCACGTTGATGTGGAAGTGACACATTTAGGAATTTTGTCAGGCCTCAACCACTTCCAGTCTGAAGTGTACCATGACAAGACCTCAAGATTGGCCTAAAATCTCACCTTGGGGCTACTAATAGGATGGGAAGTACCTTCAAAGGTATTACATTCACACTTAGAACATGTTATGTAATATCTTGATATGGTCCTATAAATACATGGCCATGGTATGATAAAAAATGAATTAATTCATTGTATTGTTATGTTCCCCATATTCTCTTAGAGAATCCATCTATTCTCTTTACAGTTACTTGAGCAACCATAACAAGTGGTATTTTTTTTACTTCTTGAAAGGCTTGACCAAGAAGTTCTTCATTATTGTTAGTCATAGATAGGAGAGTAAAGATCTATTTCTTGGGGACTCAAGAGCCCTCCCAAGAAGGAATAGGGGATTCATAAGTCCCACTTTTCTCCTTTGGTGTTCTCAAATCAAGGATCACTTCCCATTTGGGTAGTTGTTTCTTGTGTCAATTTCATGCATCTCTTTGATTTTCTATATGCTTAGTTTAGTTTAGTTTCTTGGTTATTTTGTTCTCATTTACTTTCTTTTTTATTCACTAATAAACTAATCACTTTTTGTGTTGTATTGTTGGTCTAACAAGCCAACTAAAGGGATTTTTTTTTCTCACGCAAGTGACCAAAAGATCCCAACACTGGCAGTTAGCTCAAAATTGTTGATGATTTCAGCTATGTGAGACATTCTCCAGCTTACAAACCTGTGAGATGTGGATCATTGCAGCTATGTGATTCTTTCTCTCAGCTTACAAACTTGAGAGAAATCCCCTAAGAAGGGTACGTGGTTCCTTCTTGAGACAGATCTAGGAATGTAGAGATGACCTCCTCCATTTAGAGAGTTGAGAATAACTCCATATGATTATACAATGGGAAACATGATCTATTGAGTTAGACATGCATGTGG
>SNQJ01S0293748.1:0-10645 GCA_010110895.2 Picea sitchensis | reverse complement strand
AATAGAAATACTCCTTTCCTGTCCTATTGGTATCTTGCAAATATATGATTATTATCCATGGGTGTGTTTGTAATGTCTATTAATGGATTATGCTATATGATGTGCTAATCCCTTTTATATCATCACTATATACTTGCTTTGCTTGTTTGTTGAGAACTTCTTGCAGGTATAAAGCTTTGGGTCAAAGTGCTCAATGGTGGAACATCATCAAACATTGGATCGAGGTAGGCCTCTTTCTTGTATTGCGCATTAGTCTATATAGCATGTGTTGGAATTGAGTTGATTTCTGTAGTCATACCTATCTGTTGTGGTTTACCCTTGGCCACAGAGAGTTTTTTCCTTGTAACAGAAATGGCGACTCCATTGGGGAGAGATCTTCCTTCTAAGGCTTGAAGTACTTTTTCTTCTTACATTGCTCTTTTTCCTTTGTGTTTCTTGTCGTGTCACTGCTTGACAGATCCTGTTCACTCCGAGTCTGAGTTTTTCAGCCTTTTACCCTTGCCTGGCCTTGTTTTAAAGCATATACGCCCTTTTTCCCTTGAAAGTCGCGTATACACACTTGCTGTCTCACAACAATAAGCGTATATACGCTCTGTTCGTGTGAATAGTCGCGCATACCACTTCCCCTTGCTTGTTTGCTTGGTTGAGTGACTGCTGGGTAGGATTTAAAGATTGCTGAGCCTTCTTAGGTCTCTGTAGTGTCTGTTGATATTATTTGGGATGACAGAAAGCCTGTTTGGAGTTGAATTTTTGGGCGTAGTCTTTCTCTTTGTTTTCTATTTTTAATTTGTCCTTGGCTTCTGGGCTGTTTGCTTGGCTGCCTGGTATTCTGCTTGAGTTACTGCTTTATACACAGTAGAATTCATATGTCAAGTTGCTTATCAGTCCATGCATTTTCTTTTTAGAATATTGAAAATACAAAAAAATAGGCATTTTTCATTGGTTGGCATTTTTGTCTTCGAATTTTTATCATTAGCTTAGCACATTTAGTGAAAGATTGTATTTTACTTTTGAATTGCAGATCTGAAATTGAAGACTGCACTATTTTTATTAGCATATCATTCATTGAAAATTTAAAGATAGAATTTGAATTATATCCATATTTATTTTCTGGCAGAGTCATAACACCATGAGTTTCACTTCCATACGTTTTTGAGAAACCACGACCAATAAAATTTACGCTTTAAACTAAAATTGATTAGTCACGATTTTATTTTTAGGGTGCACAAACTAGCTTAGGATTTAGTGCCTTGGAATAGGATTTTGTGAGTAAATTTATCCAAGGCAATTAAATCAACATATGTTTGAGACAGGGAGTTGAGAAGTCCATTGTATAATTGGTAAGATCAGGAGGCTCCACTCACATCGGAGCTAATCATGAGGTTGTGTGAAGTTAGTTGAAGGGATAACCCCTGGATACTCACCTAGCGTCAGAGATATTTTTGTGGATTTATTCGTATTTGGGGATCTTGCTAGTGCCCTTACCTCTGTGAGAGACAATGCTTTCAAGGTGTCAGGCTTTTCTACCCTGCCCATATGGTGATCCGGACTTACGATTGCTTGCCTGTGCATCGATTATACAGTGGTTTATTAGTTGCTTGACTTAGGTATCTCATAGGTTACTTGCATGGGTTATTCTGCTTGTACCCTGAGTCAGATAAGGGTCGGACAAAACACAACCTTTATGGATGATTACCTCTCCGGGGGGATCTGATCGAATGGTTGTTAATCCCATGAGGGCCCTTATAACTGATTCTATTACCTCCAAAATTTAGCGGGGAGTCTCAAGTCCCTCCTGGACAAGACATACCTTCTTTTGCGAGGGAGGCCACTCAACCACTTTAACCGGTTTGCATGCATGTTGGTCGTTTGACTTTTTGGTATGCTCTTTGACTACTAGTTGGCCATAGGATATATTTTTATTTGTGGAAGAGTCATAAGTCGTCATGGAGTCAAACCAGCTTCCTCGCAGGTCCCGTCGATTGTTACAGTTACCCTCGGTTTTCGAGTCCTTGCCTTCTAAAAGGCTTAGAGTTATCAGTAGTGGTACACACACATCCACTTTTCAGACTTGTGGTCCCACAAGGATGAGTACCGAGTCTAGTCTTCAAAACATTGGGAGTTCTTCGACTCCCAATCCCACTATAATTAATGACACTCCTTCGACACCTGCAGCCGCTACAATTGTAGTGCTGGAGGCTTACACTGTTACTATGGCTCGGCCTGTAGTTAATGCTTCATCTCTTGCCTCGAACCCTTTTGGGGGTTTTGGCCACTTGTCAAGTTACAATGTTCAGACCATCCCGATGGTTTCTAGTCCATTTTCTTATGGTATGCCTAACTTCACCTCGCAGTTTTCAATTACCATCCCAGCTGTTGGCCATAATGCTAGCCTTGGACTTGGGGGCACTACACCTCCTTTCACTCCTTTCCCATTTAGTGGTTCTCATATTTCCCAAGCGAATCCTAATGTAGGGAGTGTCCCTATTCTTAACCCCGGGTCAAATCCTTCTACAGTTGGATGGAACAAACCAGCTGGTAGATAAGTTCCGCCCTATATCCCTATCCCCTCGGTGTCGATTTCGACCAATACTTTTGGCATGACGAATCCACTTCAATCCTCCGGGTTCCCACCTAGAGGAGGTCAGTATTATACTTTGGGTACTCCCCAACCTGGATCTAATCCAGTTGGGGGCATTTTTAACAACCCCCAGCTTGGATCTAATCCAAATGGGGGAAATTTTCATAACCCTTATCAGAACATTCCTGTTGGAATGATGCCCAATCCATCTTTTACGAATCATCCTGGAGGAGGGTCTTATAAATCCAGACAAGGTTTTGGTCCTCACCAGAATCTCGGATGGAACGCAGTTCGTAATGCACAATCTTTCACGGGAGGATGGGGTCAGGTGTTGCAACCCCATATTCCCTTTCTAGCCATGCTTTATCTGCCATTTTTGTCTAAACTAATAAATGAACCAGTGAGTCATGACCCCACATGGCCCCCTATCCCTACCAAACTTCCATCAAACATTCCAAAGTTTGAAGGTAAGAATGGCGAAGATGCTGGTGATCACGTCACAACTTTTCACCTTTGGTGCTCATTGAATTCTCTGAACCATGATTCTATTAGGTTACGATTGTTTCAACACACTCTCATTGGAGTTGCGTCACAATGGTACATTGAGTTACCTAGGGGGACATATGGGTCATTCCATCAGTTGGTACTATCCTTTCTCAATCACTTTCAACTACCCATTCGTTATGATGCTGTCCTTGAAATTTTGTCAACTTTACGCCAGGGTACCGACACTCACATCTCAGACCATATCCAGGAATGGCGTAGGCGAAGGTGGTTGGTTAAGACTCCTATACCCTCGGCCTTTCTTCTAGAATGGTTCCTAAAGTCTTTACACACTCCTATTTCAAAGGATGTTGCTACTTCTGGGGTCTTCAACGAGGAAGAAGCTATCCTTAGAGATCGACAATTTGATTTGATATATGCTTAGTCTGGGATGTTATACCACCTTCTTCCAGACGCACCGTGAACAAATCACGATCCTATAAAAACTCTCGGACCTCATGCCGATGGCATTGTAGGGTCCGCCAATGTAAAATCCACAGACTCAGAAATGAAGTCTGTCAGAGGACCAACTTCGTCTGGATCCTCGAAACCCATCCAATTGGCGGATGTACATTCCATACAATCGTTTAAAAACCCAAATGGTAACCAACAACCAGATGGGAATAAAAGGAAAGGTCGAAATAATTGTAAGGGTGGGAAGAATAATAATAATAAACCCAAGGACAAAAATAATAACGGGAAATAGAATGATAATGCTGGAGAGGGAAAGAAAGAGAAGCGTAAGGTGAAGTTTCCTTGTAAACTTTGTACCGATGACCACCTTACCCACTTGTGCCCCAAACTTGCGGAGGTTGCGAGGATTTTAAATCTACTGCCCGCTGTGCTGACGAATCTATTCCCACACAACCAAAACTTAGCCTCGAGTTCTTCGAGCGTCGGAAATGCGTTTGGTGGAAGTCAAAACCCACCGTCGCAAGATGGTGATCGTGTTTGCATCAATATGGTTGACTCAAAAATTGATATAGCCACCCGCTCTCGAGATTATATCTCTTCAAAAGATAGTACCAGCCTAGAAGCTCCTCCTCCACCCCCAGAGACAAACTTACAGATCGAGAAACCAGAGCCACCGCCTTGTATTCTGAAAGGAGTACTCAAGCGCTCTACCCACAACCCTAATGCTAGAGCCGCCCATAACTACTCTAGTGTTGAAGATCTGGGCCAAACCCCTTGTGCGATGTCGGCTTTGGAGGTACTCCAGACGTGTCCATCACAGAGGAATGACTTACTCTCTCCGTTAGGTTCTCTAGATCCTAGTGGCTTGAAAGTCATCAAGTTTGATGTCATGAATGTGAAGCCTCACTTACCCTACCATGTGGATTTTCAAATCCACGTGGAGTATTCCAAGTATACTATCAAACAAGCAGTTGTTGATGAAGGTGCTACCACTTGCATGATGTCCCTGATCTGTTGGAAAGCTATCGATTCTCCGACCCTTTCCAAGTCGTCAAACATGTTGACTGCATTTGACGGTCATTCCTTCCACCCTCATGGTATTCTCCCTGCCTTTCCGGTCCAGTTAGGTTGGAAGATGGTAGAGGTGGAAGTAGAGGTAGTTGATGCACCTCTCGATTACAACTTGTTACTAGGTCGCAATTGGACCTATGCTATGGTCGTTTTCGTATCGTCCGTTTTCCGTGTACTTTGTTTTCCTCATCAGGGGGAGATCGTGATGATCGACCAATTATCCTTTGCGTACTCTAGTCCTAACGCATCTGTTGGACCGTCGATCCATGTGATCGACAATTCTCAGCTGGAAATTGAGAATATCGGTGTTAGAATGTATTCTTCCCTCATGGGTACTTTCGACTTCTCGGCACCGATTCACCACGTTTACGCCATGTCTAGTAGGCTTGCTTTAGCAGAGAGGTCCATTCCTTTCCGCACTTCCTATTTTAGTGATTCTTGGACCCTGCCTTCTCCAACTTCGTCGATTGAAGGTCGGTTTCATGTTGGCATGGCTATGCCACTATCGACAGTGGAGATTGCGTATCAAGCTATCCTTGACTCTTCCACCGATCCTAATCCTGTTACCTCGCAGATGGACGAGGAGGATCCCATTCTTAGGCCCATATGGGCCACTTCGTTATCTTGTTCACATGATTTATTAGATGAGACTTTGCCTTCGGATGAAGCCATCCTTGAAGCCATGAATGTTTCCAAGAGACCTTGGGATGATATGCATCATCGATCTTATTTTCTCCCAAGTCTTGAAAGAATCGAGCAAGATGATTTTTGGTCTACCTTGAGTGAGATAGTTGGTCACACCATAGTTTCACTTGATACCTATGGTATTTATGTTGAAGGAAATATGGCAAGTATTTCTCCTACCGTCTCGATAGACATCTCTCGTACCCCTGGAAAAATTGAGAACATAAATATAGGTGCAGATTGTTCGCCAGAAGATATTCTGATCTACACCAACCTCTTCAAAGAATTTTGAGATGTATTCGCTTGGTCATATGAAGAGATGCCAGGAATCGACCCTCGTGTTGTCGAACATGAAATTAGAACTTATCCAGATGCTAAACCTATTCAACAATGTCTTAGAGCTGTTAATCCTAGGAAGGCCCCCGCTATTAAGGCAGAGGTGGAGAAACTACTTAATGCCGACTTCATCTACCCAGTTCCCTTGATCGAATGGGTATCCAACCCCGTTCTTGTGAATAAAAAGCAAGGAACCATCTGTGTCTATATGGACTTTCGTGACCTGAACAAATCTTTTCCTAAAGATAACTTCCCCATGCCTTTCATTGATCATATTCTCGATGAGTGTGCGGAAAGCGAAATATTTTCCTTTATGGACGGATTTTCAGGATATAACCAAATCCAGATCAAACCTAAGGACCAACACAAGATGACATTTATATGTCCTTGGGGTACTTTTGCATACCGAAAAATGCCTTTCGGCCTGAAAAATGCCGGAGCAACCTTCCAACGTGCCATGAATTTCGCTTTTCATGATCTCAAGAATATAGTCGAAGCTTACCTCGATGATCTTGCTGCTCACTCTCGCAAGAGAGTGGATCATGTCAGACACCTTCAACTGGCTTTTGAAAGATGTTATTACTATAGAATCTGGTTAAACCCTCACAAATGCATCTTTTGCGTTAGGTCTGGCCGTCTCTTAGGATTTTTAGTTTTCGAGACTAGGATCATGGTATATCCTCTTAAGGTTGAGGAAATACTTCAATTTCCTCCCCCGCTCATGATTAGACAACTTCAAGGTTTACAGGGGAAAGATAACTTTCCGTGTCAGTTTATAGTGAATTATGTCAATATCACTAAGGGTTTCATGCGCCTACTGAAGAAAGACACCTCGTTTATCTGGGATGAGTGAGCCTAGGAGTCTTTCGACGCCTTAAAGAAAGCCTTGGTATCGACTCCTTTGCTGAAATATCCTGATTACAATAGAGATTACTTGTTATATATTGCGACGTCCGAAGAGATGATTGGTATGGTTCTAGTTCAGGAGGATGATGAGCTCCATCAACACGTCATCTACTATCTCAGTCAAAATTTAGTCGGTCGTGAGCTTAATTACTCTCACGTCGAAAAGCTAGCTTTGGCTGCCATTCATGTAGTCCAACGTTTATGACACTGTATATTGCTTTGCAAAACTACTGTAGTCGCTGATGTTAATCCATTTCAATACGTCCTCACTAGGCATATCATAGGCGGGAAATATAATAAATGGATTGTCATCTTACAAGAATTTGATCTCGACTTTTCTTCAACCAAGTCCAAGAAGTCACTAGTTTTTGCAGAGTTAATATCCGATTTCGCACAATTAGATGAGGATGTTATCCATGTCGATTCATTTGCAGATGAACACATTTTCCTTGTCTCATCGTCTGACCCCTGGTATGGAGACATTGTTTTATATCTTCAAACCTTGAAGTTTGCTCAGCATCTCTCGTGAGATGATCGACGATGAGTTAGATACTAAGACAAAAACTATACCATCATCGGCGACACTTTGTATCACTGAGGAATAGATAGTATCTTACGTCATTGATTAACTCACGAGGAAGCCGAATTAGTCCTGAATGACTGCCACAAAGGGGCTTGTGGTGGTCACCTATCCAGGATTGCGACAACCCAAAAAATCCTGCGAGCCGTTTACTTTTGGCCCACCATCTTTAAAGATTGCATTGAAGTGATTAATAAGTGTCACCCTTGCCAGGTGTTCATTCGAAAAATGTGCTCGCACCCAACCCCTCTTCACCTAGTCATTACCGTCGGTCCCTTCACCAAGTGGGGGGTAGATTTCATTGATTACAACCCAACTTCGTCTAGGGGGCATCAACACATCATCGTGGCTGTCAACTACTTTACCAAGTGGGCCGAAGCCATGCATACTGTAAAATATGATGGGAAGACTGGAACCTTCTTCATGTTCAACCAAATTATCGCCCGGTTCGGTATCCTGAGTGAGATTGTCACTGATCATGGTAGTCACTTTTAGAATGAAATGATGGTAGAACTAGCGTCTAAGATGGGGTTTAAACATGGTCACTCATCTCCTTATTACCCCCAGGCAAATGGGAAAGTAGAGGCTATCAACAAGTCTCTCAAGACCATATTGCAAAAAACTGTCAGTCGGAGTAATTCTGATTGGCACACCATGCTGTATCCCGCGCTTTGGGCATACTGAACCTCGGTTAAGACTGCCACCGATTTTTACCCTTTTCACTTAGTGCACGATGTGGATTCGATACTTCCCGTTGAATGCGAAATCCCTTCTCTCAAATTGGCAGTCGAGCTCCTACCTGACACTTCATATTTAGAGCGATGCCTGGTGCACCTAGAGAGTCTTGACGAGCATCGTCGAGACACCTTTACGACTATCGAGGCAAAAAAAAAATGTGTCAAGGTTCAGTACGACAAGTCTGTTTGTCCCTGGTTGTATACCGAGGGTGACTTGGTCCTCTTGTATGACCAAGCCAAAGAACCGCTAGGGGCAGGAAAGTTTAAACCCATGTGGCATCATCCTTAGATCGTGCGACGTGTTCTAGAAAAAGGAGCCTACGAATTGGAAGATTATGAAGGGAATAAATTGGCCAAGCCCAGAAATGGGCTCTACTTGAAAATTTATTACGCTTGAGCCCTGGGCTTGGGCGAAACCCTTTGTATACTAATATAAATTTAGTGTATATACATCTTTTTTCTTTTTGTCTTCGACTTGCTTATCGAGTTTTCCATTTTGGTTGGTAGATGTCAACGGAGTCTTCGATCTACCTAGGATTCGCAGATGGAGCCAGTCGTCATACACGGAACTTGGCTTCCTCCACTTGGGTGATTTACTCACCCGAGGGTCTACTGGTGTCTTCAGGTGGCGTATGCCTAGGTCCATCCATGAACAATGTGGCCGAATATAATGTCGTCATAGAACTTTTGCGCGATGCTATATCACATGGTATTCGATCTCTAGAGGTTCGCCTGGACTCTCAATTAGTCATATCTCAGTTGAACAACCGTTACCGTGTGCGTAATCTGACGTTACTCCGTCGATTCCTACGGGTACGTCTTTTAGAACGACAATTTGATTTTATTACATACTTTCACATTCCTAGAAGTTCTAATCATGTATCCGATGCCTATGCTAATTATGTTTTAGATTGGCATTTGTCACATTAATAAAGCAAAGAAGACCATTAAATCAATGTACACATTGTAAGATATGAGTAAAGCCGGAGATCCGTCTTTATATATTTCCAAAAAATATGGTGTTTATATTACAAAATTGGGGCTAAAACCCTCAAAATACATATACAACCGATATACATGTCCCATGACATCTACGCCTGTGGCACCATATATGTATCATGATAGAAAACCACGACGTTTGCGAGATGCCGGAAGAGTCGTACCCATGCTCTAGGTACACCGACAACCTGCCGTTACATGGCTTCAGGTAGATCCTCCACTTGAACCATAGGAATCCTCTGTGTCAAACGAGACAGATTACCCTGGACGTTCTGTAGGACTCTCTTTGCTTCTCCTCCCACTGCCTCATCTCCCTGGTGCCTCCGCCTTTGTCGTAGGAATCCCTCTAGCCGTTGTGGACCCCCATCTGCAATCACACAAGTATCGAGTTAATATTTAAAACACCATCCAAAAATATTTTTGTTCTCTTCAATACAAAAATACAAAAAAATGAAATATATATATATTTTTTACTTATGGTGTCGTAGGCGACTCCTGGTGGAAGCAACATATCAAGATCTCCTCTGAAATTGATTCTCGCATAGGGATAGTCGTCCAGAACTATGATTTGTCTCTACCACCAGAAGAAAAAATCATCATTGTAGGGTGTCACCACCTTACCTCCCCCCTGCCGTCTCATGACCTCGATCCATTGCGCCATAGCCGGATCACGTGGTCCTCTAGGAATGATCTCCACTCTAGGTCCCAGACCTAGGACTCGCTTGAAAAAGAAGCTGCAAAGGATAGAAGAAAACCCAAAGTTTTTCCTCCCCCCTGCTTGCACTCTGTCAACTGACCTTTCATGTTGGTCAGCAGTGAGGTACACCAATCGTAGACGGTGGGTCTCGTACAGTCCAGTGTGTAAAACATAAGTGGTCTCGATTCTTGATGCAACGAGGCCGATCCTATGGTCTTGGTAAGCACAAGCAAAATAATCTTCAGGCTGAGGTTACCTATAGCCCGGATAGGGATTTGACTTCCCACCACGTGAGTCCCTGCAACACAGTGGGCCTCGATGTATTCTTCGACCTTCATCCCACTCCCTGCCCCGTGTGACTTGAGGTCCACAACCTCTCCTTGGCATGAAATTCCAGTCAAGAAGTAGATGTCCTCTACTTTGATCCTTAATGGTTGTCCATAAAGGATAAAGCTCTCGCTATCGGGATACCAATAGCTCACCGTCATTTCCAACGACCTCACTTGGGCCCTCATTCTTTTGAGAGCCCAAAACTTGTATAAACCACATATTTTTAAGGCCGCTTGAGCCATTGGATCTCGATCCACTGCTGCATCTACCTCATCATTCTCTCTCTCCCTCCATTCCAACACCATCCTACAAAAAACCAAATCATTTTTGAGTTAGAAACATATTTTTTTTGCCATTTGCGCATGTATACGTGGTTTATTTACAAACAATCACGGGTAGGGCTTGATATATGCCCCCTGTGGTTCACACAGGGACGTATAGCTATTCGTATACGCGACTTATTCAAAGAAACCCGCGTAAACCGAAAAACCCAATTTATGCCCTTAAAAACTAACAAAATAGAACCTAACTCAAAAATGTAAACCATTGAATTTGAAGAGGATGGGATGAAGAGTTACCTGGTCCAGACAGTGCGTGATTCCATTGCCTATTTCTCCAGCGATCGCCGTTTGAATTCTCGAGGTGTTTTAGTCCAAATTGCACTATTTGGGTAAAAATGAAAATGATACAGTAAATTTTGATTTTATTACTATTTATAAGCCATTTTTTATCCACTTGATATAGTTTTATGCTATTGTTTTGTCTAA
>SNQJ01S0293744.1:0-10645 GCA_010110895.2 Picea sitchensis | reverse complement strand
GTCAAACCGACTCTCCCTGAAAAGAGTGATGCACCCTTCAGTCACGTCATCAACATTCCAAGTCTTCTCCCTTCTGAACAAGAGAGATTCATTCTTCCTCCGAATACTCTCTCTCCGAGTTCTGACGAGGTCCCCTTCGACTGTGACGACCTGACGGGACATCCCATACCCCCACCTATGTCTGTTCCACTAAGAGACATTATTTGAACCATAACAGAGACTATGTACTTCGTTAGCACTTTCTCCTCCTCGACTTGGAGAGCTTTGGGCTTTCCCAAGCTTTTGTCAGCTATCCATAGGATAATGACTTTCGACAAAAGGCCAGGATGAGAACCTTGGCCTCCCCCTTTACATGTTGATTAGAACTAAAAACAAGTCTTAGTTAAGCTCTTTTCTGACTCGTTATTAAAAATTGAAAAGATCGCCGAGTGATTTGTCCCTTTCACACTCGTTAAAATTAGATTTGAAATATCATGAGTCTTAGTTAAGCTCTTTTCTGACTCGCTATCAAAAATGGAAAAGATCACCGAGTGAACTTGTCTTTTTCACACTCGTAAATTGGATTTGAAAAGACGTCTATTTGGCACAAGTTTACCCCTTTTTCACACCAAGTAGACTAAAAGATATAAAAAAGGACATTTTTTGGCGTTAAATTGTGATTGCATCTCATGCCCTTGCTTGTAGTATTAAGCCTTTAGCCGGTTCTCGCTTTGCGTAATAAACCATGGCCCAATCAATTTGCATCCTCAACCAAGCAGAGCCTTGTTTATATCCTTCGCAATTTGACACCCTATACCCTGGAGGGAACATCACCCCGAGTGCCCATCTCCCGCATGCATTTCCTTGCATTGAGCATAGGTACGTTCCACTACTGGAACTAGTTTTGCTTACTTGCGACACTCGTTCCCTCCTCTGTATCATAGCATTCACTTGTTATGAAAAAAAAAAAAGACGGGCAGGAAGGGAGTACTATATTGTAATTGGCAGCAGTCGTGTCACCTTTGAACATAGCACAAAGTTATTGAGTCCTTGCATCATCATAATTTTGGGTTTAGCATGGCCTTAGGAAGTTGATCTTGTTACATAATTTTCTCTACCGACTATTTAATCTTCCCGTCACTATAGAGAACATTATGGATGCCTCCTGCATCTAGTTGTCACATCATTAAGTCTATGCTGTCGGAGTCCACCGTATGTCTCATGCTCTTGTTCAAAGGAAGTCTATCAACCTGTGTCAACCACTCCTCAAAAATATTGACTTTTCATGTTGGCCATACCCTCACTTTGTCTCAGAATCACATGATACTTTGGTCTTATGAGGCACCCTGGCCCTACTTTTATCATTGGTAGGTCACCTTGAACCCAACAATCGACATTTCATCATGGGTCGTTGACTGGGTGGTTTCCCTTGTGTTCGACAGCGGGACATATATTCACACTTTGGGATTCGTGCAGTGTCTTGGATGCCATTAGCCTTATTGGTGGTTTCCTCGCCTTTGTCAACAATTTTCATCATTGGCTGCTATTCAGAGGGTCTTTTTCATGTAACACTTGCATTTGGCACATGCGAAAGACACACAGGGTCGTTGGTTCATGAACATGTTCTTCGTCCGATCTCCACCAAATCATGAAGCTCCTGCTTTGTTCCTCATGTTGACTGATGAGAGATGCCTTAATGCTTTCCTTTCAACAAGTCTCTTTCCATTGACTTCAGATCATGTATTCTAGATACAAGACCTAGAGTTTTATGAGTACCTTGAGGCTTGCAGTCATTAGTGGCAGGCTCTCTTGCCATTGACAGATGGGAATACATCAATGTCTCCTGATCAATGGATCTCTCAAGTGTTCGACACCAACTCCTTTATTCACATTTGTAGAGATGTAATCGGTGCCTTGATACCTACTTTCATCATTGGTAGGCTGTCTCGCGTTTGTTAACGATATACCTCAATGACCAGTAATCAAACGATGTCTCATCGTGTTCGACCTCAACTCATTTATTCACATGATGTAGACTTGCGCCATTGGCGGATTGTATTGAAGACTTGAAGACATCACTTTGTGGACGCAACTTTCCTGAGCTATTGCTTCCATTTCATTGTGTTAGAAATAGGGCAATAAACTAGAAAATTACAGTCTTTTAATTTTCAGTTATATAGAACAACAAAGATCTAAATTAAATCAAGCTTTAGAACATAAATGTAAAGAAATAATAAATTTGAACTGTAGTCTGCTAGATAGTCATATCAGAATTAGGAAAATAAAATCAGAATGTAAACAACAAGTAGACTTAAACATTTAAGCGTATTTCTGAGTGTGCATAATGCTCAGATCTGATCTAGAATTTCAATTCTATTCATAGACAAAGATTAGATCCAGACATTAATTCTTTATTAGTAAGCAAGAAATATTAGATTTCTAAAATGGATCTAGTCAATCACTTATTCCAGAAAGATCAACCAAGACAGATCTAAGCAAATGGATTTATGTGATAGATCTAAACAAAACAGATTTGTCTCTAGGTAAAAACAATAAGATCTGAACTAGTTATACAGTAGGTAGATCTAGACTTAAAGAAATATAAGAAATTTCAAAAGAAACAACAACTTTGGGTGGTGAATAAGATATAAGCAATTTCAAAGCGTGAGGGGTGCAGCGACACATGTATTTTTCACCTGCTACTTGGTATGAAGAGAAGCTTGACACTAATGAGAGATAAGAATCCATTGTAGTATGCTCAGATAAGTCTAAAGTCATGGATCTGCCTCTACGGTCGGATCTCTCATCAAGAGAAGTATTGGACTGATAAAACACTTCACCCTAGTATACCCAAAATCCCACAAACCCTCACACACAATTGAGGCTGCCAGAAAGGAGGGACAACTACACGAGTGAGGGTTAAACCACTAGCTAGGGTCTTTATGACCCTCGATAATTCTAATCTAGGGATGAAAGCCTCCTTCAAGAGGGTTTCTTGTTGAAGTCTAGCAGGTGACAAACAAGGTATTCTACAATAACATCATTTCCACTAGAGAAGGAACCACGATCTCACTGTGATAAAATAACTCAGCGAAGCAGGACAAGATGAAGAGAATAAACCCTATTACAAGGGCTACTCACTACCCGCAGGGAGGCAAGATTTCTCAAAGAACCTATGGCTGTCACAAAGTATTGCGACGCTATTGCAGGGAGACTCAGTTATCCAAGGAGAGACATGGAGACCACAAGGGAAGTGATCCACCAACTTTATGAGGGAGGAAAAGAAGATGAGTAGAAGTGAGTGAAGGGAGGGTTCTATTTTATACTTTTGGGTGGGGTTTGGGATAAAGAAATGGTAATAAATTATTATATTTAATTAATTTCTTATATTATTATCTAAGACAAAATACAAGCCAAACAAACTCAAGCCCAAACAAGGGTGGTGGGTTTAGAAGAGGTTTTACACATGTCCATATACTTCTCGAGGTAACCAATCAACTTTATCATCCTTGCATATGGGATACATCCCTCTTGTGGTCATACCCACCTTCAAAGGAGGGTCATACAACAACAAATTTTGCACGTCGAGGACGGTTGCTAGAACTTGCAGGGTCTTATCCTGGGTACAAGGCCAGGGGATCAGCCATGCCTCGGAGACATGGGTGCCACAGGAACAACGTCTAGAGGAGACCCTAGACATATCTAGGGACTTCTATCTCTTGGTCCCGGACAGAACCCCAATCATATCTTGGGGGCCCTCTCAAGGGTCTTCTACTGCTTGGTCCCAGACCAAGAAACCCAGTCATCTGAGGGGACCATACAAAGTCTTTGCTTGGTCCTAGACCAAGAATCCCAACCATATACTAGGGGCCCTCCGCAGGGTCTTTTGTCATAGCTGTTGGTTGGTCCCGGACCAAGAACCCCAGGTGAGTCTTGGGGAACCCTGGTCTGGCCTGGGGTCTTAGAGGTCGTCTCGGGGGAGAATGGCTCTTGCCGGCTACATTAGGATTCAGCACTCCCTCTCGCCAGAGGCATTCTTAGCACAACACCAAACATCACAGAAGTGCCTGCAAAATTAGTCAGGGCGATGGCTTGGTTGGAAATGTCGTGATGCGATGCAGTGGAGACATTACGAATCTTGAGTGTTCTTACGCATCATGGGAGATGTGATATCTCATCTCAATGTGTTTGGAGCCTCCCGTGAAACAGAGTTCCTGAGAGCTTTATACAACTGGTTGTCACGGTGAATGCACGTGGGTTGCGCTGCGAACAAGTGCGAAGTGGCTACAAGCCACATTGCTTCTTTGCTAGCAACACTTTCAACAAAGTATTCTGCTTATGCAGTGCTCTAAGCTATGGAGCCCTATTTCCTGCAGGACCAGGAAATCACAGTTGAACCCAAACTGAAACAATATCTAGAAATGCTCTATGTCGATCACGCTATACTGCTGCATCCAATATGAATAGCATGTAATTAATGGTATTTCGCCTCCAGGTATGTAATAGGATACGAAGTTTATGATTGGAACATATCTAGAATATGCTTAGCATCCCAGTAATATACACATGAATTGACTAGGGCATTTTTTAAGCATAACAAATGTAGGTCACAATTCAATATTATGAGGAGGGTACTTGATGATGTAGATATAAAGAGGGTCTTCTAGTTCACGAGATTAGTAACTGATCTTGTAGTTTCTTTAGTTTAGAGATCATTTGTGTGGTCATGGACTTCCAGTCCATCATACTATTGATGGGGCATCAATTGCATATTTTCTCTTGTGGGAGAAACATCTCACCCAGTTTCTACCACACCTCTAAGCCAAGAAAATAATGCATAAGACCCCAAGTCTTTCATTTCAAGTCACATTGAAAGAGCTCCGGCTTGCGGTGTTCTCAAAAAAAATTTCCTTTCCTGTAAGGAGCAGATCATCCTAAGATAACATGATGATTTTGGACAATCTTTATATAAAGATAAAACTCTTGGTGAACCCAAGACTCACATTAGAAGGCTTGTTAGGAAATTGTCAATTCTTTCATACCAAGTTCTTGGAGCTTGTTATAATCTATGTGATAATTTCTTTCCCATGTATAGCCTCTTGCTTAAATTCACAGTTAAAAAATCTTATATCGGATGAAGTTCAAACAAAAGCCAGCTTAAGATCTTAATGGAATTAAGGATCTTGTCATAGATAATCCCTTCTTTCTGAGAAAAATCATGAGTCACAAATTTAACCTCAATACAGCCATATGTTGTAGGCTTTATCTTACAAATCCATTGAAGGTTACCACTGATTTGTCACGAGATCTTTGAAAACACTGCCCATACATCATTCTTGAGAATTGATTCATATTCTTCTATCATAGCATCCTTCCACACTTGTTGCTTAACAAATTCCTCAAGATTGGAAGGTTTTGATTCAATGATCTTACTCATCAACGCAACATAGTTGGAAAAATTGTGTGGTTTCTTGCTCTCTCTGAAAGTGCCCTTAGGTGCTTAATGCTTTTCTGCTTCCTTTAGTATTCCCGGCACCAAGCTGGTTTCCTTTCAAAGAAATTTTCTTTAAAAGAAACCGATGGTATCCCTTGACTCTATTAAGCTGCCATCTTTGTTGTAAGTCAAGGTCTAACTCATATGTAGGGACTACTCCCTCCGAGTCTCATAAAATATCTGCTTCTCTGTCATGTGCAAACTGGCTCCCTCTAAACCCACAAGATCCTATGACTCTAATCTAGTGTCATATCTTTTCAATATGTTCTTGATGCTGATGCAGGTTTAATATGAAAGGCGAGTCGGACTTCTTGAGCTCATGTACCTAGGGATAATGGCTCAAATAAAATCTAAGGTCTCTCAAAAAAAGATATCTGTGGGGTTCCTGGCGAGGAAAAATACCCAACTATCAAGATAAAATTGATGGACTGCTTAACGAAAATAATCCAAGGTTACCTAATGTCTTTCATATAAGAGAAAATAGACCAACATAGGGTTTTACAACCCGGGGAGAAAGACCACAAAAACACATAAATTAAAACAAGTATATCTTGAGATCACAACTTCCTTAGACATATAATCAAAATACAATTGAGATTCTGACAGTACTCCTTTAAGACACGGTTCATAAACATGATAGAGGGATAATCATAGTTCTTCTTATTGCCTTTAATAGTCACATACTTATTTCAAATTTAGTGATTAAATGCAAATGGTACATAACTGAACTTACCTTGAACTTGCATTGAGTGCAATAGACTCTAAAGACACACCTTTGAGCTTTGACCGGTACCAATTGTGGCTATTCGGGGCATCTTTGTGTATGCAGTAACTTTTAGTTCAAGTAAGTGTCCTACTAGATTGATGTCTATGAAAGACCCCTTTTATAGGGGATCTGATCAAAGTTACTTAAATGATAAAGGGTAAAAGAAAAAGGAGGAAACAATCTCAAGGAATCTATAAAAGAAAAACCAAGGATCCACAAAAAATAAAGAACACTAGCCTCCAGATTTTCCTAACATGAAATCACTAGCATTTGTCACTTCACCAATGAATTCAAACAAGTTTATTTGATATCCAAGCTTGCATTTCATAAGTGTACAAGAGGATAAATTAGATAGTCTTTCACTATCCCCGACTTAGCCCATTCTTTTAGACTTGTTCTAAACAGCAATATGATAATAACATGTTTATTTGAGTTAATGCCTATAGGCTCTAAATATGGAATCAACACCTTGGCATCCACATTAGAAAAGGAGTTAAATTAAATGTGATTGTCTTCTATTTGTGATGTTACTCTCAAACCAAAAGGTGCCATTTGTCAAGAACCATAGTAGAGAGTTTATGGTTTCCTTTGGTTAAAATTAAAATCATCAAGGATGATTAAAGATCACCAAATTATCAATTATTCAACAGGAGTACAAAGATAATCTATTCTCTTCTCCAAATAGATTCATTTGAAGCTAAGCACCCAATGTAAGTCTTAGCATAAAGTATATCATCCTCCTTCTAAGAAATCTAAAGTGACCAACTGTGAAGAGCTTGCACAGCACTTGATCTGATAAAATTAGTTGTCATAAGTATATTAAAGATGAGGGCAAGATTAGCTCGATGGTTGGTGTTATCCTATATCTTTCAATAGATAGGAAAATTTTTGCTGTAACTAGTTGTGGAAGTATCCAACAGTAGAGAGTAATTCCAAGAAGAGACAACCCTTGAATTTGGGTATGTAACCCACACCATCTCAACGGTTTTAAACGCTGAAGATATCTATTACAGTTACAACCATTAAACAATTTTGGCTTGACTTCTAGCATTTAAATTCATTACTTGCATGAATCTCTGTGTACCTACAGACTAGAGACAACTAAGATAGAAAAATAAATATTTCTGAAACACACTGACCATTGGGTAACAAAGACCATTGTTGCTAGAGATGTTTACTATGAAGCTATCATGGAATATATTGCTCATAATATAAGCACTATCATAGGCTAACATGACAAACACAACATTGAAAAAGGAAGGCCATTTACTAACCCATTCTACCTTTCTTGAAGAAGGGACCCATGCTGCACATGGAACTCCATGTGTCCACCACTAAGAACAAAAAATAGCAACTTAAAACAATAAGAAACAACAGCCAGGACAACAATTCAAAAGCTGAAACTAGGGTTTCCTTACAAATTACTCTTAAAACAGAACAACTTGATTTTTGATCTGTAGAAGCCCTATGAAATGGATCTCAGGGCTCAAATTACCGTAAGTCAGGCTCCTTCCTAAGCTTTGATATCATGTTAGAAATAGAGAGTAATTAAAGGCGGAAAATTACAGTCTTTTTAATTTTCAGTTATATAGAACAGCAAAGATCTAAATTAAATCAAGATTTAGAATAGAAATGCAAAGGAATAAGAAATCTGAACTGTAGTCTGCTAGATAGTCAGATCAAAATTAGGAAAACCAAATCAGAATGTAAACAACAAGTAGACTTAAACATTTGGCATTATTTAAGTGTGCATATTAGGATCGATCCTAGGAATTTGAATTATATTCATAGACAAAGATTAGATCCAGACATAAATTCTTTATTAGTAAGCAGAAAATATTAGATTTCTAAAATGGATCTAGTCAATCACTTATTCCAGAAAGATCAACCAAGATAGATCTAAGAAAATGGATTTATGTGATAGATCTAAACAAAACAGATTTGTCTCTAGGTAAAAAACAATCAGATCTGAACTAGTTATACAGTAGGTAGATCTAGACTTAAATAAATATAAGCAATTTCAAAAACAACAACTTTAGAATGAGTAGATCTAGATCTAAGCAATTCAAAACTGTGAGTCAACAACTTACCTTTATATTTTCTTACCTCTGCAGTATGAAGAGAAGCTTGACACTAATGAGAGATAAGAATCCATTGAAGTATGCTTAGATAAGTTTAAAAGTCATGGATATGCCTCTAGGGTCAGATCACTCATCAAGAGTATGGGGTGATAAAACCCTTCACCCAACCACCCAAACCCCCACAAACCCTCACACACAAGAGAGGCTTCTAGAAAGGAGGGATGACTACCTGAAGTGAGGGTCCAGCCACCTAGCTAGGGTGCTATGACCCTCAATAATTCTAATCTAGGGGACGACAACCTTCAAAAAAGGGTTTTGTTGATAATAGAAGAGGGCTAGCAGGTGACAAACAGGGTAAGCAGCAATAACATCATTTCCACCAGAGAAAGGGCACCCTGATCTCTCACACAATAGTAAATAACTCAAGCAAAAACCTAGCAGCAAGATGAAGAGAAATAAACATGTTACAAAGATACTCACTACCACAAAGGAAGTAGCCCTGACTTTCTCAAAGGGGAGCCCTGAAAGCTGTCACAAAAGGCCCAGCTGACCATTCTGAGGAGAAGTTTTGCTAGCTTATCCAAAAGGGAGGCCCATGAGACCAAGGGGAAGCAATCATAACTTTATGAGGAGGAGAAAAGAAAAGATGAGTAAGTGAGTGAAGGGGGAAGGGTTCTTATTTATACTTTTGTGTAGGGTTTAGGATAAAAGAAATATTATTAAAAATAATATATTTAATTAATATAAATATTAATTAAATATATTTATAATTATTTAATTAATATTTCTTATATTAACTTTCAGAAAATACAAACCCCAAACACCTCAGAAGCCCAAACAAAGGATTGGTGGGTTTGGGAAAGAGTTTCCACGTAATCCATATGGTTCTCAAGGTGACCAATCAACTTTATCATCACTGCATATGGGATACATCCCTCATGTGGTCATACCCACCTTCAAGGGGTCATACCAACAACTGCCTGATCAAGGACCAGGTTGTCCCAGAACATTTCACCAGGGTCTTATCCACCAAGGTACAAGACCGAGGATCAACCCATGCCTCAGACATGGGTACCCTGCAATCTAGGGGCCCTAGACATATCTAGGGACTTTAACTGCTTGGTCCCCAGACCAAGAACCCAGTCATGCTGGGGGGCCTTCTCAAGGGTCTTTACTGCTTAGTCCCAGACCAAATTGGTCATCTACTGGGGCCATACAAGGAGTCTTTCTACTTGGTCCCCAGACCAGAGACCCCAGTCATGCTGGGAGACCCCTCACAGTTTCCATGGCTCTAACTGCTTGGTCCCAGACCAAGAACCCAGGTCATGTACTGGGGCCCTAGCCCACAACTAGGGTCTTAAGTCATCCTCAGGGAGAATGGCTTGTGCAGCTGCATTAAATTCAACATATTGGACCGATACCTATTTGACTTCAACGATCATGGGAGATTAGTTGTACTCCATGGCACAAATATCTTCAGATTGATTTTGAGACTGGTTTCACTGGGCCTTGTTCGTGACTATGACAACTATTGGCATGTAACCCCATTTGCCACCCTACTCATGGCCATGAACACTTGTTGGTATATTTTTCCACATGGATCTACATTGTATTCTTGCTTGTCATGTGGAAAGTCAGTACATAATGTAATGAGCAATTGAGTTCGTTCAGCTGGTTCTCTACCACTTCACTTCTAGGTTATTTATAATTTATAATGTATTTTGGCCATCCCAAATACTCCTCTGATCTCACACATTGAGGGGCATCTGAAACATAGCAAGATTTTCCCCTCCACCATTGCTAGGGTCTTAAGTCATCCTCCAGGGAGAATGGCTATTGCAGCTGCATTAAATTCAACATATTGGACCGGTACCTATTTGACTTCAACGATCATGGGAGATTAGATTGTACTCCATGGCATACAAATATCTTCAGATTGATTTTAAGACTGGTTTCACTGGGCCTTGTTCGTGACTATGACAACTATTGGCATGTAACCGCATTTATACTTGCCTACTCATGGCCATGAACACTTGTTGGTATATTTTCCACATGGATCTACATTGTATTCTTGGCATCCATGTATGGAAAGTCAGTACATAATGTAATGAGCAATTGAGTTCGTTTAGCTGGTTCTCTACCACTTCACTTCTGGGTTACTTATAATGTATTTTGACCATCACAAATACTCCTCTGATCTCACACATTAGGGGGCATCTGTTATAACAAGATTTTCCTCACCATTGCTATCTTGCACATAGGGCCTTTTTCCATTTCCCTATGCAGACTTATCAACCCCTTTTTGATAAATCCAGAGCCAAAAAT
>SNQJ01S0293743.1:0-10645 GCA_010110895.2 Picea sitchensis | reverse complement strand
TTTCTATTTGTGTGGCATTACAGATGAGTTGGCCAAACTCCAATATGGTGTTCTCCATCTAGATCAAGAACGTTGGCAATGGAGAAAAAATGCCCGCCAAGGGTATGTGGCTTGGACATGTTAGCAACACTTTTTGTCTTGGGCACAAAAGTACCCAGGTTTGTAGGTTTCACGAGAAGCGCCCAAGCGCAGAGCGAAAGAATCTCTTTTCCAGTTGCAAGTCAAGCGAGCAAGAGAAGTTTTGTTGTCAGCAGTCGAGATCCATCTATAAAGCTGATCGATGGTCACCAGGATTTCGGGGCTACCAAGTTGCCCGATATTTAGCACAAAAGGTAGAACCCATTTTTCAAGACAGATCTAGGTCATGCAATCCAGTTGGGACAGGTGGCAGGCAGTCGACATTGTGGGGATCGATGTTTTGGGAGACAAGGGACCTCCCATTCTTTGCAGCTGAAATTGTCGATCGACGAAATGTCGAAGGCACCTTTGGAGACGATCCAACAGTCCTAGCGCCAGGTCACTTCAAGCGAGATTGGGAATGAAGGCAACCCCCTTTTAAATAACCAATGCTATCTCGGCCATTCATCTGAAGGACACGCAGTGCACATCCGTGCTTTCGCAGATTAGTCGATCGGGATTTCGGGGAAGAAGCGCATCGTGAACTCCCAGTGCAAGAAATCCCAAAAGGATCAGGACCATTGATCAGGAGAACATGATGTGCATGATCCGAGCCATGGGTGGGGCCCTTTGGGATTTTTATAGTGTCAGTGCCGAAAACGTAATTTTAGCCATCCATCCAAAGGACGCATGGTGCACGACCATGTCATATCGGCATTCAGGAGTTCGAAGCACAAGGAGAAGCTCATTCATATCCCCGAGACACGAAGCGTCGAAGGCGTCTCAGACCTGGGCCCACAGTATTACCGAATTAGTTCAGGACCATCAGATTAGAGAGGGACGCATGACGACCATTAGTCCCTCCCGGCATTTCACCCATCGTGACTTTGAAGAGAAAGGATCTTCTCCTTCCTATCCACAAACCCCAAAACGCCGAAAGCACCTTTGAAGATAGGAAGAAGGTCGCAGCTCGTAATTTCTTGGAGGCAATAGAAAGAGCTGCGCAAAGGGCCAAAGCGGTGGGTATAGCTACAGAAAGGATCACCATGTTCTCCAAGTGCTAGTTCAACTTGATCTCAACCCTGGTACCTTCTCGGAGTAAATGAAGAAGAGAGAGGGTGGTTGAAACCTTAGCTCACTCATTAATTGCAAGGCATGGAGGTCCCGATAGGAAGTCTAGCCGAGATGGTCCCCTATACTGATTCTTTCCACAGAATCCATGTTGAGTACTTGACTCACCAGGGAAGCCTGCACATGCTAACTCAGCATTTAAGGGCTCAACTACCCCTTGGCGTGAATCATGCAGAATTAAGGTGGCGTATGACAGGGGAGTGCAGGTGAGATTTGATTGAAGAGCCGCCCCATCCTGAAAGTCCAAAACTCCTCTTTTGGGCAAATGTTTAGGTATATGTACTTAGTTTTGTTATTTTTGAAAGGTATCGATGGTAGAGCGAAGCTCCCGATTGTAAAGTTTTAATAGACATTCTAGCTCTCTAGTTATGCATCTGTATGTGAGATTTCTTGTTTTATGATAGACAGTCTTTCTTACTCCATCTAAGTTTTCATCTCATACTAAGAGAGTTCGTGATCAACTGATTCACATGAATTATTGCAATTATGTTATGATAAAGGATTTGTTGTTGCATTAATGTATTCTTTGGTTTTTTGCGTTTGAATGTAAGAAGATCTTGTGTTTATATGCCTTCTCCTATAGTCTATTAGAAACATGATGTTTATGACAGACCTTTGCATCTCTCTGATACAAGTCTTCCCCCTACTCACCCTTACTACAACTCACTGTTTGAAGTTTATCTAAGACCTCACTTGCCCATGCATGCCTGGCCTAGTTTCGGAGTTGAAACAATGTTGTTTTGAGTTAGCTTCCATTCGATCACCCCTTTTATAAACAAATCATGACATAAACGGATGGACGCCGGGCTCTACTTCTGCTGCAATCCAGGAGTGACTTCTGACGCTAACATTTTTGGCGCTGTTGTCGGGGACGAAGTTGAAAATTTTCCCCGAGATTGAACGACATTGAGCCTCTGATTCTGAAGATCCATCAGGTATCAGAGCCTTTGAAGATTGCTAATATGCACCTGGTGACTCCATTGTGATGACTCCACTGTGGCGAACCTACCGTGTTAATTGTGGCTTTCAGAGGCAGGCACACGTGGTCCCATCCACAACTTCCTCTAGCTACACCTGAAACTGATCCGGAGGTGGTTCTCAGAAAAGGGAAGGCCTCTGAAGGAGAAGCTTCCACTGCCGAACTAGGTAATCCGCCATCTCCTTCTATAGGAACTCCTTTTTCTGAAGTTTCCCATTTCCTAAATTTCGGGAGTGTTCCTGTTGAGTTTCCCCCCCCTAGTCTGGGATTGGAGGGAGAAATCCTTGTCACTTCCCTCTCCCCTGAAGCTGTACCTTGGCATAGACACAGGACCACAGAAGATTTCCCCACTCCTCCTCTTGTTCTTGTTGCCACTTCTACACAAGGAGGAGCGTCCGCTGACTTAAAACCATTAGCCTTCTCCCTAAATCCCTTATTGTTTTCCATTCCACTTAGATGCTCATTCCCAGTATCCCCTTTTCAAACTCCTTCTCCTCCAAGTTCTCCTCCACCTAATATTCCCATGGAAGGAGCAAATCCCCCCATGACCAGAATTGAGGTTATAATAGCTGCTAAGTATGCTCCTCTTGTCTTACCATAGCCTCTCAATGCTCTCCCAGCAGATGGATACCTTAAGTAGCTGCCCAATTTTACAGACAAGGGGGACATAACTGCAGAAGAACACCTAGAAGCCTTTTACAGTTTCACTGATGATAATGTTATCATGCACGCAGACGTATGGATGAGAATTTTTGTCCATAGTCTCCAAGGAGAGGCTAGAAAATGGTTTAAGGCCTTTCCCCCTGGATCTATTGATGGGATCGAAGCTTTGGATAACACCTTTTTGAGACAGTGGGGAGATAAAAAAGACTTCATGTATTACATGACAGAGTTTGGGTCTTTGAAGAGAAAAGAAGGAGAGTCTGTATCTGACTTCTCTAAAAGATTTAATAAAATGTATAATAGAATCCACGTTGAGATAAAGCCCTCAGAAGCCTTGTCTAATATCACTTACACCAACACTTTTGATCCTAATTTCTGCCTACTACTGAGGGAGAGGAGAGCCACTACTCTGGCCCACATGCAGGATGCAGCCGTGGAGGTATAATCTAACATATTGGTTGTTGACCGACTCATAAACATTGTTGATAGGAACATGCCCAGGAAAAGGCCCGAAGCCTCCTCATCCAGTCCCTCTCCCCTGCCCCTTCAGACAGATGAGACAACTAGAGTACTAAAATCACTTTCTGCCAGAATGGAAAGGTGGGAGTTAGAAGGGAAGCCCATGTACAAAAATCCCCAGAATGTTGATGGTAGTGGTTTTAGGAGACCTAATAACAATGGACCACAGGCCTTCCCAAGGGAACCAAAGGGGAAAGACAGGGAAGATCAAAGGATTCAAATCCCTCTCCAAAATAACCTGGTTACTCATGAGGGAGGGGAGGAGATAGATGAGTTTGACCATAAAATTCACTATATTGAAGAAGCTCATCCTTTTCCCCATTTGACTTAGTCTTCATATGAAGAATCCCTGATGAACATTCAAATCCATGAGTTAGATAAAGGAGAAAAGGTCGGTCACACCTCTAAAAGATACAATCTCAGGTCAAGAAAGAAAGAAGGAGACTTTGATAGACAATACCAGCCCCTCATAGCAGAAAGGCCTACTAAATCTGCAGCAACCACTACTAAAAAAAATAAAACTCAGAATGCTTCGCCGACAGTTAAAGAACCCGTCTCTGAGGTAAGGAAAGATCCTAAGCCGATTTCCTCCTTTAATTTTGAGCATGAAATTCAAAAGATCAGAATTCCTATCCCCCTCTCTGAGCTAATTAAAAATGAAGACTTCAAAAGGTCCCTCTCCAAGTTGCTACAATCTGAGTCCCCCCAGTCTCCCTCTGACTCAGTGAACCTTCAATATGAGAAACCAACAGTCATCCTAGGTCCCATGGTAGAAGAAAGACATGATTCATCCCCTCCCTTCTATACCTCCCTGAACATACATGATAAAGTGTTGCATAATTACCTCATGGATTCAAGAGCTTGCCACAAACTTATGCCCAAAATTGTCATGGAAGAGATGGGACTAGAAGTGACAAAGGCCTATCATGATTTGTACTCTTTTGATTCAAGGAGAGTGCAGTGTCTGGGAGTCATCAAAGACCAAGTGGTTTCTTTGTTTCAGCTGCCCATGAAGAGTGTGGTCATGGATATTGTGGTAGCTGACGTCCCCCTAGGGTTTAGCATGATGTTGTCAAGGTCTTGGATTAAAAGACTTGAAGGAATGTTACAGATGGATCTCACATATGCCACCATTCCAGTCTTTGGAGGGGAACACGGGAGGTTATACAGAGAAGCCCATCTAGCCTATATTGTCAGTGATGAAGCAAACCCCACTAATCACCCCATCTTTGCACTTGACACTGATTTAGGGTCTAGTTTGTTACAGATCACTAAAACTCCTGAGGTCCCTTTAAAGATCAGAAAACAACCCATTCTTAATCAGGAGATACCGCCTCCAACCACCTCTGTTTGGAAGATGTTATTTGACAGAGCTTCTTCCAGTATAGGCACAGGCGCTGGAGTGATTTTCATATCGCCTTGTCAAGAGACCATATCCCTGTCATACAAGTTGGAATTTGAAACCACCAACAATGTGGCAGAATGTGAAGCTCTTGTTTTGGGTATGAGCGCTGCAAAAGGAATGGGAATAAGGGAGATGGAAGTGTTTGGAGATGCGGAATTGATAATCCAACAGGTCAGGAATGTTTATCGGGCCAAGCATCCTCAGCTCAGGAGTTACAGAAACGAGGTATGGGACCTGATTGATAATTTCTTCTCAGCTTTCAACATTGCTTTTTTCCCAAGGGAAGAGAATACCTCGGCCGATTCCTTAGCGGTCTCAGCTAGTCTATTCAGGATCCCTCCTCTGCCGAAGATCCATGGTGAGGTCGAGATAAGATACTGGCCACCCATCCCGGACAATATAAAGAATTGGAAGGTATTCGAGGACGATCTTGAACTCTAAAAATTTCTTCGGTCCATCGATGAGTTTTCTGCATTTCACATTGATCAGGATCTTGATCCTGAAGGTGACCCTCCCTCTGAGGTATTCTTGAATAAAATTGTTAATCACCATATTGTTCAATTGCCCTGTAATCACATTCCGAGGGGAATAGTCCCTTTAGAAAGAATTTTCGACAAGAATGATGTGGCAGTAAAGGGTAGTGTTTCAAATGAAGATGTTGATACAGCCGAATGCAACATTGGCACACATGAGGAGTCTAAGTTTGTCAAATTATCAAGCAGCCTAACCAATGAACAGAGGGCGGAATATACTGAGTTATTAAAGGAATTTGCTGATGTGTTTGCATGGGCCTATGAAGACCTCAAGACTTATGACACATCTTTCATTGAGCACAAGATCCCACTGAAAGAAGAGGCTAAGCCATTCAGGCAGAAGCTGAGACACATAAATCCCATGTTGCTACTTGTCATGGAGAAAGAAGTGAAGAAATTGCTAGATTCCCAAATCATTGTTCCCTTGAGATATTCCTAATGGGTGGCCAATTTGGTCCTAGTAAGGAAGAAAAGTGGAGAAATCAGACTCTGTGTTGATTTCAGGAACCTGAACAGGAGCTCAAGGAAAGACAATTATCCCCTGCCCAGCATGGAACACATATTGCAGAGGGTAACTGGTGCATCTAGAATATCCATGATTGACAGTTTTTCTGGTTATAATCAGATATCAGTCATGCCTCATCACAGATAAAAAATGACCTTCACCACTCCTTGGGGCACATTCATGTATTCCAAAATGCCTTTTGGATTGATGAATGCAAGAGAGACATTTCAGCGAGCCATGGACATAGCCTTCATCGGGGAGAAAGATCAGTTTGTGGTAATCTATCTGGATGACATCACAGTCTTCTCCAGGTCAGATAAGGAGCACTGTTGTCACCTGAGGAAACTTTTCTTGAAGTGTCGAAGGTTCAGCCTTTCCCTGAATCCCAAGAAATATTGGTTTGCTATGAAGGAGGGGAAGCTATTAGGCCATATAGTATCAACAGAGGGAGTCAGGATTGATCTTGGAAGGGTAGAGGCAATTCAGACCCTATCACTTCCCAGATCTAAGAAAAAAGTTCAGGCCTTTTGGGGGAAGATTAATTTTCTGAGGAGATTCGTCTCAAATTTTTCTGAGCTAGTGAAACACATCACAGCCATGCTCAGGAAGGGAAATGAAGTGAAATGGACCGTTGAACCCAGGGAATCTTTTTCCCAAATAAAAATGGCATTGACTAAGGCACCTGTGTTGATCAGTCCTGACTATTCCAAAGATTTCTTAATCTTCTCTTTTGCTTCTTTTGATACAGTAGCATCGATCTTGTTGCAGAAAAATGAGGAAGGGCGAGAGCAACCCATTACCTTCTTCAAAAAGGCATTAAGAGATGCAGAGGTAAGGTATGAAATCATGGAGAAATAGGCCTATGCCTTAGTGAAATCTGTCAAAACTTTCAGAGTCTATGTCTTGCACTCAAAGGTAACCGCATACGTTCTTTCAACCTCTGTGAAGGACATCCTTGTACAACCTGACATAGATGGAAGAAGAGGCAAATGGATTTCTAAGATCCTAGAGTTTGACCTGGAGATAAAGCCCACCAAGTTGGCTAAAGGGAAAGGTTTATCCAAGCTACTGGTTGAATCCAATTGTGAAGCCTTGGGGGTTAGTTTCATCAATACTTTCTCAGGAACTCAGCAAGCTGAGTTGCCCAGCCAAAGCTCTCAGGACAACTCATCACTGGCAGAATGCATCTGGTATCGTGACATTTTGTACTTTCTGTAGGAGTTGAAGCCCCGGGATGGAATGGGTAAAGGTAAGGCAAGATATTTAAAGCTCAAAGCGGTCAGATATTGCCTCATTGAACAAGTCTTTTACTGGAGAGACCCTGTAGGGGTGCTGCTGAGGTGTTTGAACCCACCAGAAGCCCAGAAAGTTATGTTTGATTTCCATAGCGGCCTTTATGGGGAACATCATTTCTGGAAGACCACAGCTCACAAAATCCTCAGGGCTGGGTATTATTGGCCCACTTTATTCGTTGATGTCTGCAGAGAAATCAGAGCCTGCATCAAATGCCAAAAGTTCTCAGGAAAGCAACAGCTTAGACCATTGCCACTGAAACCTGTAGTGGTTTTAGCCCCTTTTCAACAATGGGGGATAAACTTCATCGGGGAAATCCATCCTCCCTCAAGTGGCCAACACAGATGGATCCTGACTGCAACATATTATTTCACCAAGTGGAGAGAAGCTGCCCCCACCAGAAGTGCATCACACAAAGTAATTATCAGCTTCCTGGAGGATATCATAGCCAATCTGTCTATCCCAGTAAGATCGTCACTGATAATGCTGCTTCTTTCAAATCTGAGCCTCTGATTAAGTTCTGTGAGCAGTTCTAGATCTCGCTAATTCACTCCACCCCCTATTATCCTCAAGGAAATGGACTGGCAGAATCTTCCAATAAAAGCCTAATCAATATCATTAAAATATTATTGGAAGACAATAAGAGGGATTGGGATTCAAAGCTCAAATTCACTCTATGGGCCGATAAAGTGACAACAAAGAAGTCCCTGGTCACCTCGCCTTTTCAGCTGGTTTACAGAACAGAGGTGGTTTCTCCCACTCAGCTCGCTTTACCTGTAGCGAAGTTTTTTCAAGATTATGAAGGAGAGCCAGATCATATGGTCAGAAGGATTCATCAGATGGTGGAAATACAATGAATCAGAGAACAGGTGATGGATGCAGCTCATAGTCATCAGCAGAAGGTCAAACAGGCCTTTGACAGGAAGGTCAGGAAGAAGGAGTTTGAGATCAAGGATCTGGTTCTTAAGTGGAATGCATCCATACAGGATAAGAGAAAACACAACAAGTTTGACACCCTATGGATCGGCCCTTTCAAAATCTCTGAGGTTTTCTCAAACAACACATATATGTTGCGGGATTTGGAGGGTGAAGAGGTTTTCAACAGCCCAGTAAATGGGGATTTTCTGAAGAAATGTTTTGTTTGAGCCTTAGACGGCTCCGTTGTTTGTAAATATTGTCCTTTGGTTCTTTGTTCATTTTATTTTTATATATTTTCGGCTTAGTAAGTGACTCCATTGCCCAACAGCAAGGCACTGAAGCTGTAGAATGAGTTCTCAGAGCATCACAGGAATGACTCTATCCCCCATGGAGCCTAATGTTAGCAACAATTTTTGTCTTGGGCACAAAAGTACCCAGGTCTATAGGTTGCATGAGAAGCGCCCAAGCGCAACGCGGAAGAATCTCTTTTCCAGTTGCAAGTCAAGCGAGCGGGTGAAGTTTTGTTGTCAACAACTGAGATCCTTCTATAAAGCTGATCGACGGTCACCGGGATTTCGGGGCTACCAAGATGCCCAAGATTTAGCGCAAAAGGTAGCACCCATTTTTCAAGACAGATCTAGGTTGTCCGATCTAGTTGGGACAGGTGGGAGCCAGTTGGCATTGTGGGGATCGACGTTTCGGGAGACAAGGGACCTCCCATTCATTGCAGCTGAAATTGCCGATCGACGAAATGCCGAAGGCACCTTTGGAGCCGAGCCCACGGTCCTAGTGCTAGGCACATCAAGCAAGCCTGGGAATGAAGGCAGACCCCTTTTGAATAACCAATGCTATCTCGACCATTCATCTAAAGGACACGCGACACACATCTGTGCTTTCGCATATTAGTCGATTAGGATTTTGGGGAAGAAGCGCATTGTGAACTCCCGGTGCAAGAAATATTGAAAGGATCAGGACCATTGATCAGGAGGACATGCTACACACGATCCAAGCCATGGGTGGGTCCCTTCGGGATTTTCATAGTGTCAGCACTGAAGACATAATTTTAGCCGTCCATCCAAGGGATGCGTGGTGTGCGACCATGTCATATGGGCATTTGGGAGTTCGAAGCACAAGCAACAGTTCTTTCATATCCTTGAGATGCAAAGCATCGAAGGTGTCTCAGACCTGGGCCCACAGTATTACCGAATTAGTTCAAGACCATCAGATCAGAGAGTGATGCGTGATGACCATTAGGCCCTCCCATCATTTCACCCATCACGAATTTGAAGAGAAAGGATCTGCTCCTTCCTATCCACGAACCCTGAAACACCGAAAACACCTTTGAAGATAGGCACAAGGTCACAACCCGTAATCGCTTGGAGGCAATAGAAAGAGCTGTGAAAAGGGCCAAAGTGCCAAGTATAGCTACAGAAGGAATCACCGTGTTCTCCAGGTGCCAGTTCAACTTGATCTCAAACCTGATACCTGCTCGGAGTAAATGAAGAAGAGAGAGGGTGGTTGAAACCTCACCTCACTCATTAATTGCAAGGCATGGAGGTCCCGACAGAAAGTTTGCCTGAGATGGTCCCCTGTAATGATTCTTTCCACAAAAGCCATGCCGAGTCCTTGACTCACCAGGGAATCCTGCGCATGCTAACTCAGCATTTAAGGGCTCAGCTACCCCCTGGCATGATCCATGCAGAGTTAAGGTGGCGTATGACAGGGGAGTGCAGGCCAGGTTCTTATATGAAGATGGTATTGCCCCCACCACATATCAATTATGTGGCATTGTCTCCCATGTATTCAGTTGTCGATGAATATGAGAATCTCACTATAAGATCAATATCTTATGACTTAGATCCGATAGTTGACATGGTGACCTCTTCGATAGGGATTTTAGAGCTTGATCTCTTTACCCCTGTCACGGCCCTTGACATGTGTTCCTTCTAGAGTGGGTTTCTTCCATCAACTGAAGATCTATTGGAATCCATGACCGAGTTTTGTCCCTTGACATGGTGTCCTTCCAGAGCATTTTCCTCTTGGAATCCATGATCAAGAATCCTTGAGCATGGTTTTTTGATTTCAAGCTCATTAAAAAATGAAACTAGCCTTGAGCATGGTTTTTTGATTTCAAGCTCATTAAAAAATGAAACCAGTTACGAGGATAGTTTTTTGCATCTCTGTGGAAACCTCATTAAAAAATGAAACTCATGATCATAGTTCTCATTTCTGTGCGAAGCTCGTTAAAAAATGAAATAGAGGTCTGGGGATTGAACCTGGATTCTCGAGCATAGTTCATGTTCCTGTGTCAAGCTCGCTAAAAAAATAAAATAGTTTTCCCCCTCTTCAATTGAGTCAAGTACATCGTTACATATAGTATTCGACGCTTATCTTCCTCCTCCTATGTCGTTGGATGAATCGAAGCTTGGGGAGCATTTATTTCAGCCTCTGGACTTCACGCTGAGGGTAAAGTCACTAGCTTTTTAAGCTGGGGGTTAAGTATCAACCATCCCTGTGTTATGCGTTGGGAAGTCCAAGCATAGTTTTCTATGGTTCAAGCTTGTGTAAAAATGAAACCACCT
>SNQJ01S0293742.1:0-10645 GCA_010110895.2 Picea sitchensis | reverse complement strand
CATTATCTTCAAGCACAAACCAAATTGCAACAATCTCGACACTACAGGTGGATGGGTTTTCTACAACAATTTCACTTGGTAATCAAGTACAAAAAGGGTACAAGTAACAAGGTAGTTGATATGCTTTCTAGACCTCCTATTGCTGCTTCTATTGTTTTGAAGAATGCTTCTTTATCTCATGATAACTATGTACAACAATATGCCATCAATGAATATTTTAAAGAAGTATATGTGAAGCTAACCCTTGGTGCATAGGTAGATAACTATTTTTTGCAGGGAAAGTTACTCTACCATCTTGGCAAGCTATGTATTCCTACAAGTGAACGAGTCCATGTAATACAAGAAGCTCATACTTCTCTTGTGTCTGGAAATTTTGGGGTAGGAAAAATTATGGCTCATTTTCAGAGGTTTTGTTACTGGCCTCAAATGAAAGAAATTGTAACTAACTATGTAAAGGGGTGTGTGATGTGTTCTACTTGTAAGCCCACTAATAGAAAACTGGGGCTATACTCACCACTTCCTGTCCCATCCCATCTATGGGAAAGTGTCTCCATGGATTTTGTAGGGGGGTTTACCAATGACCAAAGGGGGTCATGATTATTTGTATGTTGTAGTGGATAGGTTCAACCAGATGTGTATCTTGATGCCATGCAAAAAGCAGATCAATGCTAAAAAGACTACTAATCTCTTCTTTCATCATGTTTGGGTTCACTTTGAATTACCCACATCTATCGTCTCGGATCGAGATACTCGATTCCTTGGGGTCTTTTGGACTAGCTTGTGGAGAATGATGGACACCAAATTGAAGAGGAGCATTAATTTCCATCCACAGACCGACGAACAAACAGAGGTGGTAAACTGAACAATGGTACTTTTGCTTCAAGGCTATTGCAACAAGCGTCCTGAGGTATGGGATGAACATATACCCTATGTACAACATGCATACAACCAAACTTTACATTCTTCCACTCAGAGTTCACCTTTTGAGACATGTTTTGGGTACCTACCAAAAATTTCTTTGGACTTGATGTATGAGAGAGATGCCAATGTAAATGAAGAATGAACAAAGAATAGAGCCCGCAATTTTATCCAGAGGATTCAACAGATACACCAGACAGTCAGGGAACAATTGGAGAAAAGTCAAGCACAGTATAAAACTCGACATGACAAGCACAGGGTTGATCATCAGTTCCAGGTTGGAGACCGGGTATGGCTTCACATCAACAAGGAGAGATTGAAGGGTGAAGGAAAGAAACTCGATCCCATTCATTATGGAATCTTCACTATCTTGGAGAAAAGCGGTACCAATGCTTTTCATCTAGATCTTCCACCTTATATGCATATTTACTCAATTGTGAACATTGAGAAATTGAAACTTTTTGAGCCTCCCATGATCATGGATCAAGATGATCAAGTTTCAATACCATCAGTTGATGAGTGATGTTGATTATCTTCGAGTAGGCTTAAAAGGCACACATCCAAGCAAGGCAACATGGATCGAGAAGGACAAAGTGAGGGGACTCTTCCCTCACTTACCAATTGATTGATGGAAACTTTTGGTGGTCAAAAAATCTCTCAGTGGGAAGGTGTGATCCAAAAAGGATCCAGAGAAGGCTAAGAATAATTCAGAACTCACAGAGGAAGCTTAGAACTCTCAGAATGGCTCCAATAGACAGAGAAAGGAAAAAAATTCAAAGTTCCCAAAACTCAGTTAAAACAACATGATCGTGAAGAGCGTGTCACAATATTTCTAACAGAGAAAACGTCTCATCAAGCGGAGTTACGGTTCGAAAGATATTTGCGGTCAAAGTTGTGGTCAAATAGGGCCAGTCAGTAGGGGGAACATCATCTTCCGTACTACTGACGTCAATAGTTGACATGGTAGGGTGATGTCATCTGCTGAGATCAGCATGCCATGTGATAGCACCAGAGGATTCCACATGTCACCTGCCAATGGGATTTTCAGAGATACATGTGGACCAGTAGAAAAGTGCCATGTGGCACCTCCAGGCAATGCCATGTGGCACCACCCATGAAGCACCACGTGTCAGGTACAGGTTGATGGGACAAAAACGTCAGCAGAAAAGTGGGATAATCAGCGGGTGCCACGTGGGCCAATCAATGGGCGACATGTGGCATCTTCGAAACGCCCAATATTAACCCGTGAACGAATTTCGTTTTAAAAAAATGGTGAGTCCACCAAATCTGACAGACCACGCCAATTTTAATAGTAAGTTCTAGAAATCACGATAAAGTTAGTGGAGACCAAATATATTTCAATATATATATACAAACAACACACCAAAATGGAGTTCAGTGGGATTCAATCCCAAAACCTCCACGATGCCCAAGGCTTAACAAATCCCCCACAACCAATGTGCCATGGGTACCTCTTGGTACATCCTCCCGTGGTTATTACTTAAAAGGTACAATCTTCCCAGAGCTAGGAGGAGGCACGGACTGTATGGACCTGCGGGCACAGATTTCGAGACAAAACTGTCATCATTGCAGGTTGCAGAGGGCACGAATATCGAGATAGAATTCTTGTTGGGCCTGGAAGTGCCAGAGTCAGATCAGAGCATAAAGACAGTCATTTTTGGGTAATTCGACGCCACAAATTCAGTGGTGATGTCTGTTTTCTAATCTGAGCATTATTTCTACAACTTGATTTCAGAATGAGGTATATTTATGTATTTGCCAAATTCTTTTGTTGAGTTAATGAAAGAGCCTACCCATTTGAGAGCAGGACCCGGAGACGTAGTCTACCAGGGACGAATTCTATTATCAATTTTTTGTGTTCAGATTTGATGCTTATGTCTCTTCATTTTTAATTTTTTCCTTCTTTAATGGTGCACTTTAATTTATGCTCATTCAATGCAATTCTTTATAAGTCATGATGAAAAGATCCTGGATCAGGAAGATAACACTAGTAGAAAATTTCAAGATNTTGTAGGGGGGTTTACCAATGACCAAAGGGGGTCATGATTATTTGTATGTTGTAGTGAATAGGTTCAACAAGATGTGTATCTTGATGCCATGCAAAAAGCAGATCAATGCTGAGAAGACTACTAATCTCTTCTTTCATCATGTTTGGGTTCACTTTGAATTGCCCACATCTATCGTCTTGGATCGAGATACTCGATTCCTTGGGGACTTTTGGAATAGCTTGTGGAGAATGATGGACACCAAATTGAAGAGGAGCACTGATTTTCATCCACAGACCGACGAACAAACAGAGGTGGTAAACTGAACAATGGTACTTTTGCTTCGAGGCTATTGCAACAAGCGTCCCAAGGCATGGGATGAACATATACCCTATGCACAACATGCATACAACCAAGCTTTACATTCTTCCACTCAGAGTTCACCTTTTGAGACATGTTTTGGGTACCTACCAAAAATTCCTTTGGACTTGATGTATGAGAGAGATGCCAATGTAAATGAAGAACGAACAAAGAATAGAGCCCGCAATTTTATCCAGAGGATTCAACAGATACACCAGACAGTCAGGGAACAATTGGAGAAAAGTCAAGCACAGTATAAAACTCGACATGACAAGCACAGGGTTGATCATCAGTTTCAGGTTGGAGACCGGGTATGGCTTCACATCAACAAGGAGAGATTGAAGGGTGAAGGCAAGAAACTCGATCCCATTCATTATGGACTCTTCACTATCTTGGAGAAAAGCAGTACCAATGCTTTTCATCTGGATCTTCCACCTTGTATGCATATTTACTTAGTTGTGAATGTTGAGAACTTGAAACTTTTTGAGCCTCCCATGATCATGGATCAAGATGAGCAAGTTTCAATACCATCAGTTGATGAGTTTTCACCTGAGTACTTGGATGTGCTACATGAAGATATCATCCTGGACAGGAGGACGAGAACTTCACACAAGGGTGATGTTGATTATCTTCGAGTAGGCTTAAAAGGCACACATCCAAGCAAGGCAACATGGATCGAGAAGGACAAAGTGAGGGGACTCTTCCCTCACTTACCAGTTGATTGATGGAAGCTTTTGGTGGTCAAAAAAGCTCTCAGTGGGAAGGTGTGATCCAAAAAGGATCTAGATAAGGCTAATAATAATTCAGAACTCACAGAGGAAGCTCAGAATGCTCAAAATGGCTCCAACAGACAAAGAAAGGAAAAAAATTCAAAGTTCCCAAAACTAAGTGAAAACAACATGATCGTGAAGAGCGTGTCGCAATATTTCTAACAGAGAAAACGACTCATCAAGCGGAGTTATGGTTCGAAAGATATTTGCGGTCAAAGTTGTGGTCAAATAGGGCCAGTCAGCAGGGGGCACATCATCTTCCGTACTGCTGACGTCAACAGTTGACATGGTAGGGTGACATCATCTGTTGACATCAGCATGCCATGTGATAGCACCAGAGGATTCCACGTGTCACCTGCCAATGGGATTTTCAGAGATCCATGTGGACCAATAGAAAAGTGCCATGTGGCACCTCCAGGTGATGCCATGTGGCACCACCCATGAAGCGCCACGTGTCAGGTACAGGTTGATGGGACGGAAACGTCAGCAGACAAGTGGGATAATCAGCGGGTGCCATGTGGGCCAATCAACGGGCGACATGTGGCATCCCTGAAACGCCCAATATTAACCTTTGAAAGAATTTCGTATTAAAAAAATGGCGAGTCCACCAAATTTGGCAGACCACGACAATTTTAACAGTAAGTTCTAGAAATCACGATAAAGTTAGCGGAGACCAAATATATTGCAATATATATATATATATATATATACAAACAACACACCAAAATGGAGTTCGGTGGGATTCAATCCCAAAACCTCTGCGATGCCCAAGGCTTAACGAATCCGCCACAACCAATGTGCCATGGGTACCTCTTGGTACATCCTCCTGTGGTTATTACTTAAAAGGTACAATCTTCCCAGAGCTAGGAGGAGGCATGGACTGTACGGACCTGCAGGCACAGATTTCGAGACAAAACTGTCATCATTGCAAGTTGCAGAGGGATATATATACAAACAACACACCAAAATGGAGTTCGGTGGGATTCAATCCCAAAACCTCTGCCATGCCCAAGGCTTAACGAATCCCCCACAACCAATGTGCCATGGGTACCTCTTGGTACATCCTCCCATGGTTATTACTTAAAAGGTACAATATTCCCAGAGCTAGGAGGAGGCACGGACTGTACGGACCTGCAGGCACATATTTCGAGAAAAAACTGTCATCATTGCAAGTTGCAGAGGGCACAAAAATCGAGACAGAATTCTTGTTGGGCCTGGGAGTGCCAGAGTCAGATCAGAGCATGGAGACAGTCATTTTTGGGTAATTCGATGCCACAAATTCAGTGGTGATGTCTGTTTTCTGATCTGAGCATTATTTCTACAACTTGATTTCAGAATGAGGTATATTTATGTATTTGCCAAATTCTTTTGCTGAGTTAATGAAAGAGCCTACCCATTTGAGAGCAGGACCCGGAGACATAGTCTACCAGGGACAAACTCTATTATCAAGTTTTTGTGTTCAGATTTGATGCTTCTGTCTCTTCATTTTTAATTTTTTTCTTCTTTAATGGTGCACTTTAATTTATGCTCATTCAATGCAATTCTTTATAAGTCATGATGAAAAGATCCTGGATCAGGAAGATAACACTAGTAGAAAATTTCAAGATCACCTTAAAGTCTAAATAAGGTCTCTTTGTGTGGAAGATAGCGCTAGTAGAAAATTATATATATATATATATATATATATATATAGAGAGAGAGAGAGAGAGAGAGAGAGAGAGAGAGAGAGAGAGAGACTTTTTTCATTGCTTAAGAGAAAGTTACGTAACCATTGATCATGGATTTATATGGAAGTAGTGTCTCAACATATCATATACTCAATTATGCAAGTTTATGTATGAGGGTAGGTTAATTTAGCAAAATTCGATAATACCACATAGAGGTACTCTTCTGTAACACCAAGTCTACATACCACTACTTTGCATTTGGCGGGGCATAACATGTCTCAAAATTATTCTCACTTGATTAATGGTAATGATATTTATATCCCATTAAAATAACTCATTTGATGACTTCATGGAAATCCATGTCTGAGTAGGTATTTGTTTTCTAAAATGTTTAAGGCATGGTTTCCAAATAGACTTATGAGAGTTGCCATTCTAAACAAAGTTAATAATTCAATGAATGCCTCAAATCCATGGTAAAGACAAAATTATACAAACAAAAAGAGAATGTATCAACAGGGAAACACTTACAAATTCAACAAAACGTTGGTTGTGATTAGCTCCAACATTCACTTTTGTGTTCACAATTTTACCAAATGGCTTGCCAAGAGGGATTACCTTTTTTATGTTTTCTCAAATTCAACAAAACATTGGTTGTGATTAGCTCCAATATTCACTTTTGTGTTCACAATTTTACCAAATGGCTTGCCAAGAGGGCTTACCTTTTTTATGTTTTCTTGAATTGGCATAGTAGGTGGGTGTGCAGGCTATTATGTTGCTTGAAAGGCTACAACATGTTGTAGATTCAGTTTATTTTATAATAGAAGGAACTTGTAAACCTACCTATCATCTTTCTACTTGGAGGCTCAAATTTTGTGGTGGCTCCCTAAAGGGTTTCCTTTTTTGTAATATCCTTTATGAGTGTATGACCATAATATGCAAGAATATGGTAAATGGGTAAGTAAATTACCATTTCATTATATTTGAATTAATAATATAATTAATAAACACATGGTAAGTGGGTAAGTAAATTACCATTTCATTATATTTGAATTAATAATATAATTAATAAACACATGCACTTTGGAGTTGATATATCCTTAGGAGCACCATGGCCAAAATAAACCAAAAATAGGGGAAGTAGGGGAGTCACTAAAATAATATTTTTTTGTTTTTTCCATGTGTCATTTCTACCACAATATTGTTGCCAAAAATTGAAACCATGTTATGTAGAATCCATGAGAATGTCCATGAGTTATTTTTGAGATTAAGAGGAATTTACAGAAAAGCTTTCCTTGACTTATAGCATTAGATATCTCCTAGCTATACTATGTTGGATCGTTGGATGAATGTGGGATATCCTAAAAGGGTTTTTTTAGCAGTGAAGAAGATTCCATTCTTTATGTTGTGCAGGGATGAGGGGTAAAGAGAGGCTAAAGAGTGAGAATTCTGTAGAAAGAATGGGATGAGAGGTAATTCCTTGGATGTGGTTGTGAGTTGTTGGGATAAGGGAGGAAAACCATAGCCATACCTAGTCGATCATAATCTTTTCTTAATGTATTCATGGGATCTTAACGCCAAGAATTATCTCGATATTTTATGGAATATGTGGTTGGTGGTGTCATTCTTAATTTGATTCTTGTAACAGAGGAGCGAGGGATGGAAGTCCCTGGATTGAATCCTCCTGATCATCCTGTATCTTTGCATTCAACGTACATAGAGGTGGAGGACTCAAGATGAGCACTGTAACCATTTCTGCCTTTTGCCAAGAGACCGAGTGAAACCCTCACTTTGCTTTGCTTCTTCTGATCCTTTCTATTTAGAACCAGTCGCTGGCATTCTGATAAGCTTGTGTTGTTTCCCTGTTCTTGTAGAGCATACTCCGCGACTTTGAACATACTCTGTATACATTTCGATCATGGCTTATCAATGAAGATTGGATATGCCCGGGCCCTATCTGTACAGATAATGCACAACATTAATTTATAATGAGTAGTTGCCAGAAAACGGATACAGACAGACAGAGCCTTGCTTTGATATTAATCATCCGCGTGCCCATACATTCACAAGCGATCGACGTTGATACAAATTGCAGAGCCCAAATGTGTATCACGTTAAAACCCCATGTGTTTCCACAATTCCAAAATCCCTGAAGATAAGTGTTAGTCAATTGCGGAGCTCTAAAGCGGATTTGGAAAATCACAGGCATGGATATTGGCCGCCCTCCACGATGGCTACGATGTACAAGCATGGTTTTTGAGATTGACTGTTGGAATTAGTTTTAGAGATTGGTTTTTTGGAATTAGTTTTACAGATTGGTTTGAAATCTTGTCAAACTATCTTTATATGTGATTTTATTTATGTGTGTTTGAGAAATTTTCTCATGAATTTGTTATGTTGTTGAGATAAAACTTTGTACAAATATCTATTTTTTTGAATAATAAAAATATAGAATTGTTTTATGTGCAATGTTTTTCTAAATTTATAGAGCTCTTGGTTTTTAACTCCMGTGCGAGTGCCTAAATACCCTTATACCCTTCGTCAGTCAGAGAGAAAATGTCTGTGAGAGGCCAAGAAAATGAGATAGATGTGAGATGAATATGTTGTAGATGTAGAATTAGATTATTTTGTGAATGACTCCCTCAAGAACTTCTCAATAGAGCAGAGCGCTCTTTAAAGTCCAAGCTAGACATCGAAGGTTCAAGTCTCCGTAAAACAACAGATAATGCATGATGGGTTTGCAAACTGTGTGTGAAATTAGTCGTTATTTTGTTGGGTGTGCTGTTTGAAGTCCAAACTGAAGGCATTGTATTATATGTTTGTGAAAAAAATGAAGAATCGATCATAGAACAGAGTAGTTCATAATTTAAGTTAGTGGTTTTTGAAGTATGCGGTGTGTAACAAGAACACATCACTAGTTCGAGTATTTCTACAATTTTTTATGGCTTGTAGTTATTGGAGAATTCGGTAACTCAAGAACAACTACTACTTTTTTAGGATTGATTGTTGAATACATTCAGTATCTAAACTGCTTTCTTAGATAATTGGCAAATACAACTGCAGACCATGTAATTATTGGAGAATTCGGTAACCCAAGAACAACTACTACTTTTCTAGGATTGATTGTTGGATACATTCAGTATTTAAACTGCTTTTCTAAATAATTGGCAAATACAACTGCAGACCATGTACTTCATACACATACAATGTACTTCGACAAATGGAAAAGATTATGATCTAAGATCTGTATAGTCCATGCACTGCATCCATTGATTTCATCACAGAGCTAGCCCGGAAACATGGAAAAGAAAACCTCCAAGCATTCCTCGCTTTTATTATTGAAGTTTTCAGAAGGTATGATGAGGCAGCTCTGGTCTACAAACCCTATAGGCAGAAAGGTGATGGTCTTTGGCAGTCCAAGGGACGATCAATGAAAGCACTATAAATACAAAGGAACATCTCAACCCATAGGAGAGGAATGGAAATCATAATCTTTGTCTCAATCTTGCAAAGGTAATTGGAGGCACAGTTGTCTATATTGGAACGCAAGATCTGGTAGAAGGAAGGCCTCATCTTTTACTTGGTTTAAAGCCTCAATTATTGTTAAGATACAACCTCTTGCAAACCTTGACTCGAAGAAAACATCTTATCTCGTGAAATTGGTGAATGATAGTAAGCAAATGGAGGAATCAGAAAATAATTCAGTTCTTGGAGTCAAGATCTTGGTCAAGTTGTCCCATTGTTAACATAGGAAGGAACCAAAGCATTTGCCATAATCTAATATTGCTTGTATGTGACAAGAACATGAGCTCCTGGAGCTTATTCGAGTCTTTTGTAAGGTTTTCTGCAATGGATTTTATATTATCCTTCGAAGAAGCAAGGTACAGTCACCCTCCATTGCTGGATAAGATGGTAATATCGATGAAAGGGTTTGAAACCCCTGGTTGGTGTCTAAATTTGTTACTAGAGCCATCCCTCTCATGTAGACTAGTTAAAATCAAGAAATGGCTGAGTGGGATAGCATACCTTCACACTATCGGCATTGAGTAGTGAAAGTTCATGGAGGTAGCAAGAGGCCTATTTTCTTAGGAATGTGGAGCATATGATCCATGTGCTAGCAAACCTTTTCAAAAATGCTTTGTAAAGGCAATATGCCTTTTAACTCCATTTTTGGGAGGCAGTTCTACAAAAGAGGGGCCACAAAGGAATAACATACTTACCTTGATGAGCTTCCTTCAGCTACGTTAAAATGTTTTTTTCTATTTTTGGACTTGGTCTAAAAAAAAAGAGGGCAAAATTTTAGCATTTCACGAAGAATAAAAAGCCAGCTCTGAGAACTTGGACAAGGGTGGAAATTTTTTACAGCTAAGTTGACAAGATTTTGAAGGGCCCGATGGGACATTGTGGATTCTAGAGGACCAACGAACCAACTAGAGGATTCGCCATATGTTTGCAAAATTTGCCTTTTTCTCAGTTTATGTATATTTCTTTGTTTCCTGCATCTCTTTTCTTCAAGTTTATTTGCATAATGATAGGTATAGTTTCTTGTATTCACACTAATCAATAAGCAAATAAGCAAGCTGTGGTACAACTTTCTATTTATGATTGCAGACATTTATGAGTTTCCTGAGCAATTGAATGCAATTCAAGATATCTTACTATGACTGTGTATTGTGTGATGGATGCTTATGCTAGGTTCTAAGAATCATCTTTGTATATCCAACACATTTTCCAAATTCCATCTAACCACATAATGTTAATGACCTCCCTTCTCATTAGTATTTATAGTGTTTGTTGTATATCCTCTAAGTGCCAAAAGGCTGCCACCCTTGTTGGTATTTTGGGTACATGTTTATCTTTAAACCTTTTCTATACTTTCCATCTAATCAATTTTATATTTCTATAATTAGTGATAATGGTGCCCAAT
>SNQJ01S0293741.1:0-10645 GCA_010110895.2 Picea sitchensis | reverse complement strand
CTTCTCTTCCAACTGGATTTTCCAATGGGGGTTTTTCCAGGGTCATGTTGACCTAAAATATGTGTGTAAATATATTGTGGTTTTCATTATTTTATTTTAGAAAGTAGGTGTAGATATCCTATAGGAGTATTTCATATTTTGATGCATGTGTAAGAGCTAACTTGTACAGCAAAACTATTCTAATTAAACCCTTCACAAAGAGGCATCAAAAGAGCATAAAATCACAAGATTAAGGGAAGATTTAGTGGGAAGAAATTTCAGACTTGGTGGTTGTCCTAAAACAGTCCTAAAACATATTTTAAAACCCTTGAAAATAGTGCCCAACAAGAGGTCAAAGAAAGACATGTTGGGCAGCCTTAGGAATCTCAAAATTATTCATGGTATCAGAGCCAAAGGGCACAAGAGTTGGTTTATTTAGTTTGCAAACAGTTGGTGGATTTTTAATTCACCTTACAGCAATTAGCATCAGTTTTGTTTTGTCAGAGTAGCATTATTTTTTAGCATCAAATGGTAGCCATGTTGGTGGCAGGTTTGAGGGTGGATGATAGGCTAGCGGGGGTAGGAAACTGGTATCCGTGGAAGGATAGGATAGTCTTGATCTTGGAGGAACTTGAGCTATGGGATATTGTGGAGAATATTGTAGTACCTCCTACAGATGTAGTTCTATTGGTCGAGTTCTGAAAGAGGAACATCAGGACCAAGAGTATTATCCTTGATGTGGTCAAGGACCATATCATACCTCGTGTATCTGGTAAGCACTTCACATTTTATATGTGGCATTCCTTGTGTGGTATTTACCAAATCCCTAACTAGAACCGGAAGATGGTGCTCTAGGAGAAGTTAAGGGGCACCAAGATGACAAAGATTGATTCAGTTGCCTCATTCCTCATGAGATTTTCTCAGATTCGTGATGATTTGGGAGAGGTTGGAAATATAGTAGATACCTCTGAGTTGGTGAGAACATCCTTAAATAGCTTCTCCAAACCTTGGGAGATTTGTGTATGAGGTATCGTGGCAAGAGAGAATATGCCCAATTGGGAGAGGCTCTGGGATGAATTTGTGAAAGAGGATCTTAGAGTTGGCTCCAGATCCACTAGTCAGCAGCATGAGGAGGATGGTGATGAGGATATTTATCTTTTGGAAAAGGGAAAGATGAAGACCAAGAAGGGGCCCAAGGGTGGGGCCAAGCAACAGCAAAGAGGATGTGACTAGTAGATGGATATGAACAAAGTGAAATTATTTTTTTGTAACCAGATGGGGAACTATATTGGACAGTTTCCCAACAGGAAGAAGAATTAGGGTGGTACTGTAGCGACAACAAAGGAGGATGAGTTTGCCTCTTTGTTTGAGAGGGAGTGTTCCTTGATAGTTTGTTGCTCGACAGTTGAGACACCATCCAGTATTTAGTAAGTAGACAGTGGACCAGCCAGTCACATGTCAGGTGTCAGAGAGAAATTCATTGATCTCGTAGATACATAAATCAAGTTGGAGGTAGTGCTTGGATACAACACCATAGTTAGGGAAGTTGGGCGTGGCACAATTTCCTTTCAGAGGGAGTTGATTCCACCCTTGGTGTTCATAGATGTATTATATGTCCTTGGGTTGAAGAAGAATCTCATTTCAATTTTCTCCATTTAGGATAGGGGGTTTTAGGTGTCCTTCAGAGTGACATAGGTCCTCATGCACCTTAAGGGGTCTAGTGTCACTTCTAGTAGATTGATTGGGACACATTAGGGGAACTTGTACAGATTTTTTTTTTATCCATTGCATGCCTTAGAGAGTATCAGTAGCAGCAGTCATTTGTGTGAGCTATGGCATCGAAGGATGCCTCATTTTCATCATCGATATCTGAGGTCATTGAGAGAGATAGTGACAGGTTTTCCACAGTTCAGCATCGAGCATCATGAGGTATGCAGAGGGTGTAATATTTGAAAGTACACCAAGACTATCTTTCCCAACAGTGACAGTAGATCAGTTGGTGTACTAGAATTTATACACAGATATTTGTGTGGGCCCATGTCACAAGTTTCCTTGAGTGGTTGTGAGTACTATGTGACTTTTATTGATGACCACTACAGAAATACTTGGATCTATTTCCTGAAGAAAAGAGTGAGGTCTTCAGTAGGTTCCAAGAGTTCAAATATCTTGTAAAAAACTAGATAGGAAAGAAGATCAAGGTTTTGTGGTAGGATAATGGAGGTGAGTATACCTCCACGAAGTTTGTAGATTTTTGTACCCAGCAGGGTATCGGAAGGTATTTGATCGTTCCTTACAACTCACAGTAGAATGGGGTTGCAGAGAGGAAGAACAGGGCCATAGCTGGTGCAGAAATATCGATGTTGCATGATTAGGCATTGTCATTATACATTTGGCCAGAGGCATGTAGTGTTCCAATGTATCTACAGAACAAGAGTCCCCATAGTTCTTTGGGGAGGAAGACTCCTAAGGAGGCATTCACTGGGAGTAGGCTTGATGTTGAGAACCTACGCATATTTGGGTGTTTGATGTTCTCTCATGTCCCCTCAGAGAAGAGGACAAAGCTAGATCCCACAGTAGAGAAGGGGATACTAGTTGGATACTCAGAGGTCTTTAAGGCCTACCAGATCTACCTTCTAGCACTGAGAAGAGTGGTGGTGAGGAGAGATGTCATCTTCAAGGAGGATAGATATTTAGGGATATATATTGAGCTGAGAGATAGATTTGAGGAGGTCCCACATGTGGAGAGTGATTCTTTGCAAGGGACACATCCTCAGGTGTTGATTACATCGAGTTCAGGGGTGATTGGTCCACCTGGTACAGCTTCAGGTTCATAGATTCCTGGTATACAAACAATTGGTGTAGGTTCTTCAAGTTCACAAAATACTCAGCAAATATATGTGGATGAGACTCGGGTGCATGAGGAGACTAATCCACCAGTGGTTACTTCAAGGAAGAAGAAATCGATATGGTTTCAGTAGACCCTGAAGGAATCCAAGGAGTATGTTGGAGAGACTCAAAGGTTGATGAGAGAGAGCAGAGTGTCAGATAGGTTTGGGTCCCACTTGGCTATGGTGATGAGATTTACAGATTTGGAGCCCACTACTAATGAGCAGATCACAGACATTATCATTGAGTCCTTGCCAAGGGGTAAGGATGTCTACTTCAAGGAAAATTTGAGAGTGGTGAGTAGCACTTTCCTTGGTAAGAGGGAGTGTTTATTTTTGGGTATCTTGTAAAGTGGTCCCCTTGAGTTATTGAGTGTCTAACTCAAAGGGGAAAATATTTGACCCTCGCCACTTTACTTTATGTTATAAAGTTAAAGTGACTTTATTTCACTTAAGTCACAAAGTGACTTTAATAACATAAAGTGACTTAGGAGACTTAATTCATTTTCGAGATTTAATCTCCACCATTGATTGGAGGGAGGTTTGGCCTAAGATCTAATCTTGGCCATTGGTTTCCTAGGTTTGCCTAAGGATGAGGCTAAAGGAGGAAAAGGGGGGAAAAGAGGCATTTTTTGTTCACTTGGATATTAGAGTGAAGAGAGAAGAGGAGAAAAAGAGGGTTTGGAGAAGAAGGGTGCAATCTTGAGAGGAGAGGGTGCAAGGAGGCTTGGAGCTTGTTTACTTGAGTGTGGACACATTATGAGAGGCACGGGCGCACTAGAGCTTGAGAGGTGCACATCCTTGAGAAGAGTAAGGGGCACACAAGAAGAAATAGGTTGGGAGATGTGAGAGGAGGCAAAGGGCACACAATCTAAGGAAAAGGGTGTACAAGAGTCTTGGGCACATACTCCAAAGCTAGCATGCAAAGCAAGCAAGGGTTGAATTCATCCTAGAGGGGTGAAAATCCCAAGGAGGGTGCATTTCCCAAGGAAATCCAAAGCCAATATCAAGAAAGAGTTGGCTATTGTACCAGGTTCCTTTTTTATTATTCCTTGTTGTTATTTTAGCTTGAGATATCCATAATAAAATTTATCTTCCGACTAGTTTTCCCCATGGGGGTTTTTCGAGGTTCATGTTGACCAAAAATATATGTGTAAAGATATTGTAGTTTGCATTATTTTATTTCAGCAGGTAGGTAGAAATATCCTAGAGGAGTATTTTATGTGTTGATGCATGTTTAAGAGCTAACTTGGACAAAAAAACTATCCTAACTAAACCCTTCACAAAGAGGCAGCAAAAGAGCATAAAATCACAAGCTTAAGGGAGGATTTAGTGGGAGAAAATTTAAGACTTGGTGGCTGTCCTAAAATAGTCCTAAAACATATTTGAAAATAGTGCCCAACAAGAGGTCAAAGACAGACCTATTGGGTAGCCTTAGCAACCTCAAAATTCTTCACATGTCTCTACTCTGGAAAAAAAATTACCCACAATTTCTATAGAAGAAATAGCTCTGTTACCACTTATAAGGTACTAGATGTATTATAATTTGTAGAAACATACATATTGCAGCAAATACCAGCAGAACAACAAAATATAGAGAATCACAACACCAAATATGATACCTTTATTGATAGAAATCCAAGTTCACTTTCCTCTTTGATGGGGAAACCTCCAACAAAGCAGAGCTCTATTACAATAATTCTCAAGACGAGACTTTATCATGCCTTCTACTCCTATTTATACTAATTCTACCTTCTAAAGAACATTCTAGAGGAAGATCTTTCTAGAAGTGGAAACTTATATTAAATCTTCTTACCTTAGACTTGTTCACATTATTAAATAGGACCCATTAACTAATGTCAACATGTATTACATGGAAAATATAGTATTCTACCTATGTGAGGGGTTAGGGAGGTTAGGTCCCTAATAACGAGAAAAAGTACTTGAATGAATGGGTCTATATGTTTAACTAAAGGATGAGAGAGAAGGAGAAGAACCTTAAGAGTTTGAAAATATTGCTTCCATTGCTAAAGAACAAATTTATTGAATTCCAAGACTCCCTCAGTGTGGTTATGGCATATTGGGACAAGAGTAGAGCTCGGCTTGTACACTTGGGAGAGAAGGTCGTCTAATTGGATAATTGGCAGGAGGATAGGTTCACTCAGATGATTACTCAGTTGTAACAAGAGTTAGCAGAGAAGAAGGAGGAACTTGAAAAGATCCAAGAAATTGCCAAAAGACCACAAAGAATTAAATCCACCTACCATTACCACTATCAAAGCCAACATCATGACCACGACAACTCTGGTAAGATCCCCTTGCATAGACATTTCTCAAGAGTAGCTTAGTGAATTTAAAAATAAAAATAGAGGCATTTGATCAAAATTATTAAGTCAAATGGTATATGATGGACAAGAGTTAAGAGAGATAAGACAAAGAATCCTAAGCCCCATTGTAACTAAACAAAGTATCAAACATGAATGCCTAGGTTTCAATGGTAGAGAGGAAAAGGAAATGAAATCCAAGATCATGTTTTTGAAGGAAAAGGACATGATGGAGTCGGCATGCTCATCATAAGAAAGCTAAATAGTACATGAAGGTTGTATCCCACTACCACCTTAGACTTCTTTAGGCATATTACAGAAGGGAGGTGACGAGAAGAGTTCAAAGACTCATCCTACACCTACACTTAGAAGAAGTGGTAAGTATATCAGCCAGAAGAAGAAGAAGAATTTTGGGTATGCATCAAGTAACACATCATTTGTTTGTCATTTCTATTGGAAGAAAGGTCATAGCATTGTCAACTATTAGTACTCAGAGGAATGTTCATTCTATGGGAAGAAAGGCCATCTTGAGGAATATTTCTAGGAAAAGCAAGCCACATGCCTCAAGCCAGATTGATTTCAAAGGAAGAATGTCAATAAGACTTCCCCAACCCAACAATGAACTCAAAGGCACATGGAGAGGAGGAGTATGTTAAGTAGTCCATGTAGAAAAAACAAGAATTTTTTCCACCACTACTAGTTGAGTGGACATTAGGAAGAAAAGTGTTGGAAACTTCATCCAGAACTTCACCCCATAAACCACACAAACAAGAGAAGAGTGTGGAGAGTGAAGAGTAAAGAGGATGAAGAGTTCTCTACATCTCTAGTCCAGGGAGAAGAATATGTCCAAATAATTATAGAAACATGGGAGGTCAACATCACCATCAAAGAGGACAACATGTTGATCTCAACAACAAAGGAATCCCAATTCCAATTGTTACCTACAATATTTTAGAAGAATTTTCCCTTCATGGATATGTATAGAAGATTGGTGCAAGGGGGTAAATGACATCCCCTGATCCTCAATATTGTATCCTATTGATTATTGTCCCATATATTCATACATGTTTAGGATTCGTCGAATGCTTTAGGTAGAAGAAGGTGTTATTATTGCACACCAAGGTTGTCATCCAAATGACATTGTAGCAGGGACAAAGTGTTTGTAATCATGTGCAGGAACTAGAGATTTATTTCCATACCAAGAAGAAATTGATCCTAGTAGAATAAGGTAAACCACACTTCCATTTGTTGGATTGTTGTCTAAAGGGATAGCTATCGGGATCTCACTAAACAAATAGACCATCATTTGACTTGGCTTCATTGACTGCCAAGATAGATCAACTCCAGTCCGAGGGAGATGGGAATGAATGTTGATTGTAGAGTTCAAATCTGGAGATTTCTTAGAGTTGATAGTCAGTTAGTAGACTTCAATGTTTTTAAAACAAGCAATCCATGAACAAGAGCTAGATCCATATACAGAACTAGAGCCATGAGTCAGAGTAAAAAAAATTGCTAGGATCCAGAGTCAAAGCCATGTTCCATAGAAGTAGACAAAAGGTGCATTGATCTAGATTGGTTTCCTCTAATATTTTGGAGACCAAAAATCCTCTCAATGGGGAGGTGTGATTCGAAAAGGATCCCAAGAAGCGAATGGTTATAAGACTCAAGACCTGCAAGTGTAATTTAGTGATTAATGAAGGTTAGTAACTATGTAAAAGAAAATGCAAAGTAAAGTGGAATAAGACAAAGGAGAAGAAAACATGAACTAATTAAAATTTAAAATAAAATAAAATAAAAGGAGAGAAAATATTGAAGAATGGGAAATGAAAGGTCAGGGCTATTGGCCTTCCTAGTACCTCAACTTTCCATGTTTTGTATTGTATTTTCACTTTCAAAGGGTATTTTTTGGCTAGGAGGAGAGAATACAGAGGAGAAGGAGTTGTGTGGCCATAGAGCCATGAATTTCATTATAACCATAGATTGATGAATGTTGGTTTTCCCATTTGGGTTTCCAAGGTAAACAATGTCTCATATGAATGCTTTCTCTCTATTTGTTTGATTTATTGTGTTAATTTGCTTAACGCATTGATCAGGAGTCTCTCTATATTATTAATGGTTGTCAATGAATAGTGGGAGTGAAAATGTGAGGGATATGTAATCAAAATTGTGGATTTCTAAATTATTAGTTTTCCTTGTCTAATAGATAGTATAATTGCTTTATTACTACCACCATGGGATGCATTTCCAGACCTAGAGATCAAAGGCTATCATCTCAAATCCTTTTCACTTATGTAGGAGTTGTTAAATTGGTTTATTTGAGTTTGGTGAACTATTGGACATTTTTAAGCAGTGTTGGGTGTTTTTCTCTTTGCTTGGGTTGTACCCCTTTCCTCTGAGAAATTTTATTACCTAGTGGGGTGAATTTTAAGTTAAGATTACCTTTCTAAGAGGTTGTATTCTTTATATGTATTCCACATAGGCAGTATGTGTTGATATTATGGTATCTACGGGAGGTATTTACCTCCACCTGTAAACCTGGCGAGAATAGAATATTCCGGGAAGCAAGAAGAAACCCCAATTAGTTAGCTAATAACCCTAGAAGACAAGTCGGATCAAGAGGATAACTTGTGTTAGGTTATTATCCTCCAAGAGAAGAAGTCGGCTAAAGGAAATATTATATACTAAGTAAATAGGCACCCAGAATGAGAAGTCGTCCCAGGCAGTTTGCCAGATTTAGTATAAATATAGGAGGCCAGTCTTAATTCTGGAGGGAATTCTTAGAACTGCAGAAGCAGCACTTGTGTGCACTGCAGTTGGCCAGTTTGTGCGCAAATTTGAAGGAGATTTTTCATTGCAGCTGTTGCAGCTAGCAGATTTCGGTTTTGGCTTGGACTATCTCTTGGTTATGTTTTGGAATCTCTGATCAAATATTGCTTGGTGTGCTATCTTTGGAGAAAGATGTGTCACCCTTTGTCAAGGTTAAGGTGCTCGGGGGTGGCTTCGGCCTATGGTTGGGTGACAATAGTGATATTGTCTATGGTTAAATGAGCACATCCATTAGATTCTAATAGGTTGTGGGCCCACACCTCCTTCATTAATTCTAACCACTTGAAGAGAGCATATCCATAAGGATACTAAGCTCATTGAAGAACTACCGCTAGGGTTTCTAGTAGGAACAGTCACCAAAGCACTTCCACTAGGGTTACTAGCAGGTGTAGTTGCAGAAACCCTAATCCTCTCGTTGAGGCACATTAAGTGAATGGATTGGCCTAATTTCCGGATAGACTAGTGTACCCTAGCCTAGCGCATCTCCTGGTACTCTCAGCAAGCTAAGACCTCAAGTTTGAGCTTTGGTCAAATCTAGGGTTGACCAAGTCAAGGAAGCCATGACTTACTCTATGAAGTCAAAAAACAAGTTAGATGGGGCTTCTAACTTCAGAGCGTGGAAGAAAAGGATTGACCTCATCCTTGCCAAGAATAAAGTGTTGGATATTGTGAAAGGAAAGATCGTGGAACCAAAGTTTGAAGAAGGAAAATAGAAAGAACTGCAGAACGTTGCAGTTATGGAGAAGTTTAGAGACAGTGACATAAATGCCATGAGTATCATAGTGGAATCTATAAAAGACCACTTGATACCCTACATGTCTCATCTTGACTCATCTAAGAATATGTATGATTCCCTAACAAACTTCTTCTCAGTTGGAAACATTGGACAAGTAATGAGTCTGAAGAATGAGCTTTGTGACATGAAGATGAATGATGATGACAGCATAGCATCATACTTTGTGAGAATATCTTAGTTAAGAGATCAACTACAAGCTATTGAAGAGATCGTTTCAAGGCGGAATTGGTAAACATAGTACTCAATGGTCTTCCCAAGACATGGGATGCATTTTCCGCAAACATTAACACAAGGAAGGATTATCCTACATTTAAAGAACTTTCGACATGTTGTGCACAAGAAGAATCAAGGATCAGTGCAAAAGAGAAACCTCAAAAGAAATACGATGATCAAGATTTCATAGCAAGGTTCAATAATTTCAGGAATAAAAGGAAGTTTGGCTCCAAGAAGAAGCCAAATCAAGCAAAAGATATGTCATAAATACAATGCTTCAACTGTCGAAAATATGGCCACTACAAGAATCATTGTCCTGAGCTAAAGAAAAGGAGGGAGATGTGTGAAGCATCAGTTGTTGAAGAAAAGGAACCTTCAAAGAAGACTAAGCAGGATGAAACAGACTTATTCTTCTAAGACAAGGTAACAATACTACTCATAGTTCTTGTACATACCATGTTTTATGTACATATCTTGCATATCTATTTCTTAGAAGATAATATGTTCAAAGAGAAACTATACTTATGGAAGAACAACAAGATAAGAATTGCTACAAGTTAGACAATACACATGAAAGGATGAAGTACATCAACAACCCCTGGTAAAATTTCATGTGGAAGTTATTATCCGAATCAATCTTGAAGAAACCTAGAAGAAGTAAAGACAGAAAGAAGTCAGCAATCAAGAGGAAATTGGAAAAATATTTGTGACACCTTGCAGAAGGCAATAAGGATGCATATAGAAGCGTGGGCTCTCCTAGATGGAGGGAACCAATTATATTATCAAAAGAATAACATGCATTCATGCATGAAGAAATCATTAGGAGGGATCTAATCCTAAATTATATGATCCATTGAAGATGATGAAGTATCTATCCATGGTAGCAACCATGAAAAGAAGCACGTGTTCAGTGTGACTTCAGAAGAAGTCTTCTTCGAAAAGAAGCCTTAAAGTAATCCTTGGTTTTCCATCCACATCCATGATCCTATGATGAAAGAAATAAGTTGGAATCTTCAGAGCATGGAATCTATAGAAAACTCCATGAAATCAAGAGTTAAAGAGAAACGTGAGGAAGAACATGAAGATTCCAAGAGAGAAAGAAAAGACAGAACAATCATTCAGTGTATCGAGAATCACAAGTCTACCAGCCTGATGTGAACTCACTAAAAGAAATCAAGCAGAGGAACTAAAAGTTGCGATGAAGAACAGTGTATGGAAGACTTATGAATGTAAGCATTGTAAGATCCAGAACTAGAGGTTTCTCCCAGATGGAGGGAGAAGACTATGATGATTGCTTGTTCCAGTAAACTAGACATACCTCTACATGAGCCATTATATCGTCCGCAATATCCATGGGTTGAATTTTACATCAGATGAATGCAAAGACTATTCTCCATAATAATTGAACAAAGAACGTATGTAGAACAACCTCAAGGATTTGAGGTATACTAGGAAGAGACTCTTGTATGCAGATGGAAGAAGGTTTTGTATGGATTCGAACAACTTGGTGCGGAGCCTCCAATGCACAGTAGAAGCATGGTGAAAAACCTTCTATAACAAAGATATTGTATCAGAATGATTACTCAGAACTCAAGGATGATGGATTGCCAATCCATGACAAA
>SNQJ01S0293740.1:0-10645 GCA_010110895.2 Picea sitchensis | reverse complement strand
GTCGTCATGATTTCCTGCTTCCTGCTCATGGAAAAGTACATCTCTACTTGCAAATACTTTGTGAGTAGTAGGATCAAACAGTCTGTATTCTTTAAATTCAGAACAATACCCAATGAAAATACATTTAAAGGCTTTATCATCCAGTTTCCTCCTATTCTCCTTTGGAATATGATAAAAAACCTTACACCCAAATACTTTCAAATTATGAACTACAGGTTTGGAACCATACAAGGCTTCAAAATGAGTAACTCCATCAAGACACCTTGTTGGACTTCTATTCTTTAAATAAACTGCATTATTTATGGCTTCAGCCCAAAATGCATTCGAGAGATTCTTACCTTTTATCATACTGCATGCATACTCTACCAGAGTTATGTTTTTCTTTTCAACGACTCTGTTTTGCCGTGGAGTGTGAGGTACTACAAACTATTGTACTATTCCATTTTCTTTGCAATATTTGTTGATGTCCCCTGATTTATACTCTCCCCCTTGATCTGAACGAAGGATTTTGATGGATTTTCCTATCTACTTTTCTACCATGGTTCTCAATTCCTTAAAGTACTCAAAAACATCATTTTTTCTTCTAAGGAAGTAAACCCATGTGTATCTTGTGCAATTATCAGTAAATAACAGAAAGTAAAATGCACCTCCTAAAGACTTAGTCTGCATAGGCCCACAAACATCAGTATGCAGAAGATCTAACACATCTTTCTTTTTCCTATCAGTATTAGAGGGGATTTCATCTATGTGCACATTTCCTAATGCACATCCATCACAAGCAACCTTCTCATTCTTGAATATGGGAAGTCCTTCAACCATATTCTTTTTCTGTAATAACAATAAATCAGGATGATTGATGTGGCCATAGCTTTGATGCCAAAGAATCTATGTTGGCATAGTTGCAGAAGTCAGTGCATGATGTGCTTTGTTGGTAACATCAAGTTTGTATAGGCCTCCTGCTCTGACTCCCGTTGCAGCAGTTTGGAAGTGGTCTAGCAGATCCTTCACTATGTAATAATTCTTGAAGAATTCAACCTTCAAGTTCTGATCTGTAATAGTGGACACAAGGATCAATTTTTTCTTTATTCCTGGCACATACACCACATTGTGAATGTGAGGAACAATACTATTTGGCAATGTCACAAGAATGTATCCATATCCCTTGATTTGATGAGCGCGGTCACCACCAAGATATATGCTGGCACCATTCTGTGTTCTTTAAAATTAGCATACTAATTTTTATTACAAGTCATATGTATTGATGCTCCAGAATCCACAAAACAGGCATCATAATCATCCGTTTTAGCAGATAAAGCAGTGTTAGACACAAACAACCTAAGATCCCGTGATTCAAAATTTGGGGGTTCATCAATATCATCACTAGCAATAAATAATTTGAGATCATGATTTGACGATTTTTCTACATAATGACCTCAATGTTCTCTAGGTTTATTCCTAGCCTCATCGCTCTTCTTCTTATGAAAGTCTTTAACAATATGTCCAGGTCAACCACAATAAAAACAACTCTGACTCATTCCTGTCAGATTGCATACCTTTATTTGGAGATTGTCTTCTCTGCGATGAACTACCTCTCTGCCATGAACCACCTCTCTTCCATGAACTGCCTCCTCTGCCTCTTTCTCCTGATCTCCCTCTCACAAATCTCTTATTTGACCACAGTGCCAAATCTTTATTTTGAGGCTTCATATTCCCGTGCCTCTCTTCCTCTTGCAATAAAATACCTGTCAGTTCTTCAAACGTGGGAGGTCTATCCCTTGCTACGAGACTTGTTATGAACATATGATAATCTTCTAGCATACCATTTAAGGTAATAGTGACCAGGTAAATGTTGGAAACAATTTCCCCTATATTTACTAGCTTGTCTTTCGCCTCTTTAATGCAACTCAAAAATGAACTAACAAATTCATTTCCATCCATTTTAATGCCTAGCAATATAGTTTTCAGGAACAAAATGCGATTTGTGTTGCTAGTTTCATACAATGATTTAAGCATTGTCCATGTTGCAGCAGAAGTTGTAGCTTCTCTAATATGTGGAATTATGCTATCTTTAACTTTAAAGATAACATAATTCTCTTGAATAATCTTTAGCTTCTCCCAATCTTGTATTTGTGCTGCTGTCGCACCGGAAGCCACATCAGGTTTTAGTTTAGTTCCCTTCGCAATGTTCCAGACACCCTAGCCCTCCATGAGCATCTGCATATTGAATTTCCAGTTAATGAAGTTTGATCCATCTAACTTGTTGGCTTCGTTGAGGTAGGTCTCTTCCAGTGGATTCTCCATCGCTGCAATCTATTCTCTCCAAGTTAATCACCAAGGATATGCAACTTTATGTTGCTCTGCCTTTGGATACCACCGATCCGTCTCAACCTCGGCTATGTAAATAACCTCAGCACACCCTTCCTCTCTGGGTTCCTGTGCTAGATTTTTGAATGCCCAAATCACCAAACTTTTGTTTCCATAAAATAAATGGTCACACAAAAAATCTCACAAATAGTATTCTCTTGAATAATCCACTTTCAAAGTTTATACTTCAAAATAAAACCCACAAAAAATTCACTTTGAATAAAAATTCACTTTATCCACTTTTAATCCATTTTCACCTTATGCTTTAATAAAAAATATCCATTTAATAAAAAAATGTATCCACTTAATAAAAAAACGTGAGTGAGATTCACATGCAAGCTATATAAACTTCATGCATGCAAACTCCACTTTAACAAATACGACTCATACACAGACTCTTCCACATGATTTCAACCTCATGCTCTTCCACGCTCTATCACGTGATTTCACAAATGCAGCAGACGGATTTGCACGAGATTGAAAAAAACTCACGCATGCATGCACGATTTTCACCTCCATGATTTTTAGCTCCACGTATGCGTAAACACCAGGGTTTCCACACCTTAGACAACAATAGACTACAGGGAGTTCGCACTTTACGAGTGAATTGGGTGTGGAAATAGTTAAATCCTTCTACACTGTAACTTAATTTTGACTGTGGAAATTTCTCTGTTTTCGATGCACGGAAAGGCCAAGTAGTGTGTCGTCGCATCCTTCCTGAGGAGGGACCTGTGGACCTCTAGAAATTTGTGCACCTCTCCCCGTGGCTCTGATACCAAGATAAAAAAATGTGAAACAAACACACGGTGAGGCTATGCTCACTTCTCTATTATTCAATGAAGATTGATTACATTCTTAAATAGGAAAAGACTCTACTAATTCAGTTACATGAAAAGCACAAATAACTAGACTCTATAGACAATGAACTATGAACTAACTCTTATAACTAGCGCTTACAACTGACGCTTACTCCATTATTTCCAAGTATTGGACCGAGGGCGTCCTTCACTGGTGAAAGTAATACATCCAGCTGATGAATATGATTCAAATCATATATAATTAAGAGAGCATGAGCATGACAGGATGAGACATGCCTTCTGAGCTCCTCTATACCCTCAGCAGTGATGTTGATTTGCACATTGGATCCAGTCAATTTGTTGGAAAGGGTACTCATTAGGGAATTAAAAGATCTGTTGCCTTCTTTTTCTCTGACATCAGGTGAAAAGCAAGATAGATGGTAATTCGATCTTTCACGGTTGAATATTTCTTTTGCTAGGATGGTTTTTTCCACCCTACCAAGACCCACAATTCCCACAATTTTATTCTCCCCACTTTGTTGGGGCATTAACACTGTTCTCTCCAAATATTCTACTTTTCCTGCCAATCCAGTGGGATATTTGGACACATTCAGGGGTGTTTTTGGAAGTTTCTTCAACACCTCTTCCATGAATTTATCCACGAGTTGCATATCGTCACTACATCAATATGCAGAATAATTGTACTAGTAAGAAACGCCTACATATAGTTTTTATAAGGTAAAAAAGAACAGATAGCCTTAAGAGTTAGTGGTTCTTACCTGTTACACGCCTCAGCCTCTACCGCGAAACCCACTAAATCTACAGCCTAACAAACAACCCTCCTACATTCTCCCATAGTGTAGGTGTCGTACCTCAGCTTCTGTAGACAAGTTTGAGTGTCAATTTCTTTCTTCCATTCTAGAATGCTTAGATGTCGAGCATACACTCCATTTCCACTAAGCGCCCACCGAAGCACATCCGGTTTCACAGCGTAGAAGATAGGAATAATAGCTTTCCTTGACTCTGACATCAAAAGGAGTTCATTTAGACACCAACTCGACTGTGCATAATTAGTGGAGAAAATAGCTATATGGATGGAGGAGGATCCATAGCACCCTTTAAGAAAGACTTGGAGTCCATGGACAATAAGGTGTTTGTAGAGATGATTTGCTAAAGTTTCCTTAACATAGGTACTACGATGATTTAAAAAAACATCGTAGTAGTTGTTGTTGGTAGTTGCAACTACAGCCATGGGGTTGGAAGAAGAAGCCATTGGAGACACAAATAAGATGAAGGGAAAATGAAGCCTAAATGAAACTATTTAGGTCTTAGCGTGGTTGAGGTTGCAACAAAGCAAAATGCATGCGTTCTCGATGAGAAATGAGTAATGGGGGCTCAACAAAAACAAATATTTATAATGAAATGCTACGAATTTATGAAAATAAAACGTAAATTTTCGATGATTTAAGCAAAAGAGCCTCGAAGGCATGATTGACATTTTAAGTGACACCAACCAGTCTAGTACTCCACTTTCTCTTTCTCTTATTTAATTATTTAATATCAATAATATGCACTCAAAATTATGATTCCCTACTCCTTCCAATAAACTATGTGGGTATAACAATTTAGACATATAAAACCCCAATTTTCAAGGTGACAAAAGGTGACGTCAGAAGGACACGTGGCAACACCAGGAGGTGACATGTGTCACTCGATTTTGGTGTTTTCCCCTGAGTAGGACCAATATGGAATTGGCACGTGGTAGTGTACGAATGACACGTGGTAGTCTGTACATGGCGTGGCCCATTACACATGGTAGTACAGATGACAGGTGGCTATACAGATGTTGACGTGGCAGGGTGACTGGGTTGTATGGATGCTAACGTGGTAGGGTGACTGGGTTGTACAGAAGTTGATGTGGTAGTTCACTGGGAAGGTGACTTTGCAGTACGAACGTTGACATGGATGACACATGGTTTTATGACGATGACATGGCAGGGTGACTGGGTTATATGGATGTTGGCGTGGCAGGGTGATTAGGTTGTACAAAATCTGACGTGGCAGTTGACTGGGCAAGTGACTTGGCAGTACGAATGCTGACATGGATGACACGTGGTTGAATGGCGATGACATGGCATTTGATTATGCCTACTGACTGTGTGTTGACTGTGTTGTTGACTGTACGATGACTTGACGGTACAGGCCAATCCAGAGGTGCCACATGGCAACCCATATTTGGCTAATGTGGATCAGTTCAAAAATTTGTTTTTCCTATGCAAGTTTAGAACCAATGACCTCTAGTTGTGCCAACAAACTACACCAAACCTGCTAACCACTAGGGCACCGGTATGACTTGTTAAGCCATGTGGCTAAAGTTGGATTTAAGTTGCATGGCACAGGTTTTGTGGGTTAATCCCCGATTAGAGGGGGCCATCACATAACACTTGGCACCCCATGCCACTAGGGGCTACAAACCAGGAGCCAAGCCAACAAGAGGGCATGCGTGGAGTTTAAGGGCCATGACACAAGGCCCATACAACTAACGCATCAAAGACCAGGGGATAAAGACGAGGGTGCATCCAGCCCGAGGCCATATGGCAACACCCATATGACTAGGAGCCTGGGAGAAGTGGGATGCACCCAAATCTATGCCAATTTTGGGTTTTATAACTATATAATATGATTTTTGTTGATTTTCAGCCTCAATTTTGAGGATTTTAGCCATTATTGGAGGATTTGGAGCCCGATTTGAGCCTATATATTGGGAGGAAGTTGGGACGAGAACACCAACTCCACATATATAAGAATCATAGTTTTTTAGATAGTCAAACAAGTTCATAACATGAGAAATGTTGAATATTTTGAAATCGAAAGCCATTTTTATGCAGGGAAGACATTAAGGAGGGAAACTTTGCGGGCCAATTCCGGGAGCTACACTCAACCTTTTTCAGTGTCGTCAGTTGTGTTGGATTCTTGAGGTTGAGAAGAACACCACCAAACCAGATTGTAATCCTTTTGACAATTTTATAATGTGTGTTTTAAGCATTGAATAGAAATAAGAAAGCCTCACCCACTAAGACAAAGGCCCAGAGACATAGGCAATCTTGTCGAAATCGATTAAAAAAATTTCTATTATGGGTTGCTATTGTTGGTTCTTACATTATGATCTGTATTTATTTATTATGGTTGCTATATTATCTCATTAAGTTCTTCTTCTTTCATTAATTCCTAATTGGTAAATGAACACATGCTCAAAACTTAGCCAAGTCTTTAAAGACCAATTTAGGATCAAGTGGTATTAGAGAAGGTTGACAGTTGATTTTTGAGTTTGAATGACTACTAGGGAAAAGTTGAGTTGTGGTGAAGGAGATATTGTAGATGGAATCGGAGAAAGAGGACTTCTCAAAGTGACAAGATGGAATCGGAGGAAGGCATGTCTTAGAATGAGATAGATTTGCAAAAGACTTTATTCACCATGTCTGAGATGGTAAAGGTATTATATGAGGATTACTTGGAATGGAAGAGGCCTTTCTAAGGGAAATCTTCAAAACAATGCAAAAGTGAAGAAGGAGAGGATCCTCCTAAAACTCCTCCTGCACCTCCTTCTTCTCCATCATCTTCTTCTTCAAGTACAAGTTAAAAATCCACCATAAAAAAACATTCCCATAAACATAAACATGATATGCCTTTACTCAAGCTTGATGTGAAATTTGAATTTCCCATGTATGATGGTGAATTCAATTCCGTGAAGCTTGATAACTGGGTTAGACAGATGGAAGTTTATTACAATTTGCAAAAAATCAAAGATGAGGAAACTCAAAGCATTTCTTCGTCTTGCAGGCACAACACTCATCTGGTGGCAGAGTAAGTTGGAAAATGGCATGCAACAAGTTGGTAATGTATTTCCATCATGGTAAGATTTTGTTTTTGCACCTAGAAAGCAATTTTATCCTTTAGGTTATAAAGAGAAGGCTTTAATTGAATGGAAAAGTCTTAAACTAAGAAAGGGACAAACGGTGCAAGAATACAAAAATGAATTTTTTAAAATGACATTAATGTTAAATATTCCATTACATACCCAATAAAATCATATGAAGTATATAGGAAGTTTACCTGCACACATTCAAAACACTGTATTTATGTTTGGACCTACTAATCTTGACGAGGTTTATGTTCAAGGAACATACATTGAAGCAAGGAAAACAAGAGTTGGTGTATCAGGGAAATTGTCTTCAAGGAAAGAGGACAAAATAAAGGGGAATGAAAAGAAAAAAAATTCAACGACAAGAAAGGAAGAGAAGCTCTCTTGCAATCATTGAAAGAAAGAAGGGCATGATGATGACCATTGCTAGAAATTGCATCTAGAGAAGAGACTGAAATGGTTTAAAGAAAGGAAAGGGAAGCAAACAATTGCAACAACAACACGACCAACAAACTTGGGATATGATTCAGGTGATGAGACTAAAATCACAACAGTTGGTTTGACATGTAAAATTGGTGATGGATATGGTTCTGGAAGTAAATTGTTTCACATAAGGGTGATAATGAAACATACTAAGATCGATATATTGATAGATAGTGGATCTCAATCTAACTTGATTTTAGAGGAGGTGGTTAAACAATTGGGATTGACAACTAAGCTGCATCATAAACCTTACTCACTTAAATGGATAAGCAACAATCATAAATTGCACATAACAAAGCAATGCACTTTAAAGTTTACAATTTCATCAAAGTTTGTGGATGAGGTAACGTGTAATGTGGTGCCACTTAATGAATGTGGAATGGTCTTAGACAACCCTTATTTATATGATTGCAAAGCAATCTTCTACAGAGAACATAATCAATATCACTTAACTAAAGAAGGCAATGAAATGTTGTACATGCTCATCACATAAAAGAAAATCAATCTCTTTAAACAATGGAACAATTAAGGAAGGCAGCTTATGCAAGCAACACACCTATAATTGTGCCAAATAAAATAGTTGATCTTAAGCATGAACATGAGATGGTTGTAGAATGGAAGTTCAATCATACTTTGCTTCAAGATAATCTAATATCATGCAAGCACATCAAACATATTAGATCATTTACAGATCAAACAAAACTCATCGCATTGGCTCCGTCTCATCCCATTGATTTTGGCCATATAATGTTTTTCGTAAATGGACACCGTATGCAAAAGATATCGCATTCTGATTGATTTCCCAAATAGGCAAAAAGTCAAATTGGTCAATTTCAACAGTTTGTATTGTTGACGTCGGCATTACAACACGTGATGTCAACATGACACATGGAAGAACCAGGAGGTGACACGTTTCACTCGATTTTGGCATTTTTCGGCTAAGTTGGACCAATACAGAATTGACTCGTGGCAGTGTTTGGATGACATGTGGCATTCCGTACATGACATGGCCTAATGATAGGATGACATATGATAGTATAGATGACATGTGGTTGTACGGATGTTGACGTGGCAAGGTGATTGGGTTGAATAGATGCTGATGTGGCAGGGTGAATGGGTTGTATGGAAGCTGACGTGGCAATTGACTAGGCAGGTGACTTGGCAGTATGGACGCCGATGTGGATGACACGTGGTTGTACAGTGGTGACATGGAAGTTGATTATGCATGTTGACTGTGTGTTGACTGATTTGAGACTGTACGATGACTGGACAGTATGGGCCAATCCAGAGGTGACACATGGCCCAATCACAGGGTGCCACATGGCACCCTAGATTTGGCCAATGTGGTCCGGTTCAAAAAAAAAAATTCCTCGACAAGTTTTGAACCCATGACCTCCAGTTACGCCAATGGAATACACCAAACTCGCTAACCATTAGGGCACTGGTATGACTTGTCAAGCCATGTAGCTAAACTTGGATTTAAGTTGCATGGTGTGGGTTTTCTGGGCTAACCCTTGGTCGGAGGGGGTCAACACATAACACTTGGCACCCCACACAATCGTGGTCTATGAACCAGGAGCCAAGTCAACAAGAGGGTACGCGTGGAGTTTAAGGGCCAAGACATATGGCCCATATGAACAACGTAACACCCATATGACCAGGAGCCCGAGAGAAGGAGGCTACACCGATTTTTTTGCCAATTTTGGGTTTTATAACTATATAATATGATTTTTGTTGATATTCAGCTTGATTTTGGAGGACTTTAGCCATTATTGGAGGATCTGGAGCCCGATCTGACACCAGATCTGGGGAGGAAGTTGGGAGGAGAACCCAAAGTCCATATATATAAGAATTAAAGGTTTTTTGATAGTCAAACAAGTCTAGAATAGGAGAAATGTTGAATATTTTGAAATCCAAAGCCATTTTAATGCAAGGAAGCCATTGAGGAGGGAAACTTTGCAGGCCAATTCTGGGATCTATGCTCAACCTTTTTCAGTGATGTCAGCTGTGTTCGATTCTTGAGGTTGAGCAGAACACATCCAGACTAGTTTGTAATCCTTTTGACACTTTTCTGGTGTACTTTGAAGCATTGAAGAGAAATAAGAAATTATCACCCACTAAGACAAAGGCCCGAAGACGTAGGCAATCTTGTCGAACTCTGTTAACAAATTTGTTTTTATGGTTTGTTGTTCTCGGTGCTTACATTTTGATCTGCATTTCTTTCATTAATTCCTAATTGGTAAATGAACACATGTTTAAAACTTATCCATCTTTAAAGATCAATTTCAGATAAAAAACAAACAATGGTGAGGTGATACATGTATATAAAGGCTCTTTATACACAAGGTGTCATATCCATGCTTGTGAAATAGTCAAGACAAGTATAAAATGGGACCATTGATAGTGGATCTAGGACATGATACATCTAAAACTGAATGATGCTTCAAGCTAAAATGCATGACAAGACAATGTCACCCTAAGGGGAAAGAATTGTAGTAAAGGAATCCTACTAAACATTGGGATAGAATATGGAGAGAGTTGACTTAATGTAAGGTTAGAATAAATTCTCAAAATAAATGTTGAAAAAGAGCCATTCATGTCCTTGTCCTTTAATTGCATTTAGAACACTACAACCATTAAGTACAAATCTCCTCATTGTGATAATTATTTATTGTCAAACGTGGGAGAAATTATTTAGAAATCAATAATGAAAACCACTTCCATACACAAAGTAAATCACTAATAATGATAATATGTACCAAGATGAGTATGAACAACCATAGTGTGAATAAATGTGTTGAAGTCAAACACTAGAAGGAACCATGCAGTTAGGGATCAATGATGATTATCCATTGTTGTACAAAATGTAAAACACCAATGATGAAAACAATTTTTTATGTATCAAGCCTCTAAATCAAACTCGTGGAGTTCAAATTCAATTCAATTCCTATCATAGGAAAAAGTGATCAATTTGATGGTATGGATCATTCCTTGTCATATCTTTTGCAACATAGAGATTTTTAATTGAATTTGAACATTCAAAGTGATGGATATATGGTGGTGAAATATTTTTTGAACC
>SNQJ01S0293739.1:0-10645 GCA_010110895.2 Picea sitchensis | reverse complement strand
TATGTTTTGTTGAAACATGTTATTTTCTTGCGTCATGATCTGTAGATGGTTGTCATTGAAATAAATCCATGAAGATGATATAAACTATTGGAAGAGAGAAATTCCTCGACTAATGTGTGAAATGAAAAAATATCTACCTCCAACATTTTTCAATGCCCAAGAACACTACCTCATACACCAAGTTGAGGAGATTGAAATGTGTGGACCTGTACACACAAGGTCAATGTGGATGGTGGAGAGGCACTTGAAATCATTGAAAGCTTTGGTTAGACAAAGAGCAAGTCCTAAGGGTTCTATGGTGGAGGGGTATATGGTATATGAATCCATGGTGTATATTAGTCAATATATTCCTAAATTAGCAGTGCAAGCTATGCATGCAGTGGATTGCATTTGGGATGTGAACTCCATCAAAAAATTTGAAAGGGAGCAACTGTCGGGGAAAGGTACAATGAAGAAAGTGAGAGGTAATTAAATTGTGGATATTTTTAATAAATATTAATTTTTCATTTTTTGTGTATATGATCATACTCATTTAATATTTATTCTTTCATCATTTATTAATACTTACCATGGTTATAACTAATATTTAATATTGGTAAATTGTGATTTTTTGATTGGTCAGTTGCTCAAGATTGGGATGCACTACATTATACATTGCAAACAATCTTGACTGGATGAAGGTATGGATTGATAGATGTAAAAAATGTCATGGCGGTAGGTTATCATGGAAATAACTGACTAAATTGGTTAGAGAAGCTTGTCGTAATGGAGATTCCGATGTTACACAGAGGGAAATATGTTAGCGTCAGAAGTCGCCCCTGGATTGTAGCAGGAGCAGAGCCCGACACCCATCAGTTTATGTCATGATTTATTTAATGGGGTGATCGAATGGAAGTTAACTCAAAACGATGTGGTTCTAACTCCGAAACCAGGCCATGCATGCATGGGCAAGTGAGGTCTTAGATAACTTCAGACAGTGAGTTGTTGTAAGGGTGAGTAGGGGGAAGACTTGTATCAAAGAGATGCAAAGGTTTGTCGTAAACATCAGGTTTCTAATAGACTGTAGGGGAAGACATCTAAACGCAATATCTTCTTACATTCAAACGCAGAAAACCAGAGAATACAATGATGCCACAATAAATCCTTTATCATAACATAATTGCATAAATTTGTGAGAATTCGTCGATCACGAACTCTCTCAGTATGAGATGAAAACTAGATGGATTGAGAAGACTGTCTGTCATAAAACAAGAAATCTCACATACATATGCATAACCAGAAAACTAGAATTTTTGTTAAAATTTTACAGTCGGGAGCTTCACTCTACCATCGATAGATTACAAAATACAAAGACTGAGTCTATATACTCAGGAAAATTCACCTCATAGAGGCGTGCCCAGTCACCCAAGGCTTGGTGTCCCTTTAGTCAAACTCGTACTGATATCTTTCTTCAAGCACCACCTTAACTGCGCATGGCTCTTGCAAGGAGGGTAGCTGAGCCATTAAGTGCTGAGCTAGCGTGCGTAGAATTCTCTGTCTAGTCGAGGACTTTGGCCTGACTTCTCTGGAAAAACGGGTACACAAGATCCTCTCGAGTAGACCGCTTTCTAGACCCTCCATACCTCACACTTAATGAATGAGGAGAGGTTTCAACCACCCCTTCTTGCCTTCATTTACTCCAAGCGCAGACCAGGATCGAGGTCGGGCCCGATGGCAACTAGAGGTCGTGATGGGCCTCTCTGTGACTGAAACCCGACGCCTTTGGCCCCTTTTGCGCAACTCTTTTATTTCCCCAGTGACCACGGGCTGTGACCCTATGTTTACTCTCAAAGGCGCTTTCGACGTTCGCGAATAGGAAGGGGCTAATCCTTGTTTCTTGAAATTGGGATGAGAAAAACGCCGAGACGGCTTAGTCTGGTGCCAGGCATCCCTCTAGATCTGACAGTTCTGAAATATCCCGACAATGCTGTGGGCCCGGGTCCTGGGCACCCCCGGCACATCGCTCATCGGGAATATGACGATGCTGCACCTTGAGCCTTGTAATTGCGATGGGAGAAACGACGAGGAACCTAATCGCGCGCTAGGTGTCTCCTGCGGGTGGACGACTAAGATTGCCCCGTAATACTACGGGCACGACTTTGGGTGCCTTCGACGCTTTTGGGGTTCGGGGTTTCGAGACATAGGAAAACAAGGAACCTTCACCCTTCGAATTCCCGAATGTCGAAACGCCGATGCAACTAGATCTCGCACCACACGTCCTCTGGATGGACAACTGTTATCTTTCACTGCACATAATATGGGTGTTATCCATTGTGCTAACCTCGGCGCAACTTCGTTAACCGTGATTTCCTGCCAATCGTTGATCTGTTCCTTTGAGTGAATCCTGACTGCTTGAAATCAGACTGCTCGCTTGCTTGATTTAAGCGCGAAATGGATTTCTTCTATGAGCTGCGCTCGACGCTCGTCGTGCCACTTGCAGGCCTGATCGCTCTTGTGCTTTGGACGAGAAATGTTACTAACATTAGGCTCCATGGGGGATAGAGTCGTCCATCTGATGCTCTAAGGACGCATTTTGCAGTTCCAGTGCCTTGCTGTTGGGCTATGGAGTCATTTACTAAGCCGAAACAATAAAAACAAAGAACTAAAAAGGACAATATTTACAAAACACAAGATCCACGGAAGGCTCAGACAAAACATTTTTTAAGAAAATGCCCATTTACTGGGCTGCTGAAAAATTCTTCACCCTCTAAATCTTGCAGTTGATATGTGTTATTTGAGAAAACCTCAGAGATTTTGAAGGGACCGATCCTAAAGGCTTCAAATTTTCTGTGCTTGCCCTTATCCTGCTTAGGAGCATCCCATTTCAGCACCAGGTCTCCTATCTGGAACCCCTCCTTCTTGGCCTTCTTATCGAATACCTGCTTAGTCATCTGCTGATGGTCCTGAAGTCTGATCATTACCTGCTCTCTGGCCTGCTGGACTTCTACCAGTTGATGAATCCTTCTGATCATGTCATTGGGCTCTTCTTGATAATCCTGGAAGAATTTCTCTACGAGAATAGCCAGCTGAGAAGGGAGGACAGCTTCTTCTCCGTAAACTAACTGGAAAAGGGAGATGCCTATAGATCTCTTTGTGGTCACCCGATCAGCCCATAGAGCGAATTTCAACTTCGAGTTCCAAGCCCTTTTGTTGTCCTCGAGTAATATTTTGATGATCCTTATTAGGCTTTTGTTGGAGGACTCTGCTAAACCATTGCCCTGGGGATAGTATGGGGTGGAGTGAATCAGTTTGATCCCAAATTGTTCACAAAACTTGACTAACGGCTCAGCCTTAAAAGAGGCTACTTTATCGGTAAAAATCTTCCTTGGGCAACCGAACCTTATGATGAGGTCTTCCAAGAATCCAATGATTACCTTGTGGGAAGCACTCCTGGTGGGGATAGCTTCAATCCACTTAGTAAAGAAGTCTGTGGTAGTTAGGATCCATCTGTGTTGTCCGCTGGAAGCAGGGTGGATTTCTCCAATAAAATCTAGGCCCCATTGTTGGAAAGGTCCTGAAACAACTACAGGCTGTAAAGGCAGAGACTTGAGCTGCTATTTTCTTGAAAATCTTTGGCATGGGATACAGGCTCTAACTCCTCTATGGACATCAACGAACAAGGTGGGCCAATAGTACCTAGCTCTGAGAATTTTGTGGGCTGTGGTATTCCAGGAATGGTGCCCCCCACATAGGCCACTGTGAAATTCGACCATGATCCTGTCGGCCTCTTGTGGATCCATGAATTTTAAAAGCACTCCCAGGGGGTCTTTCCAGTATAAAATTTGATTGATAAGGTAGTACCTGAATTCCTTGAGCTTCAGAGCTCTTGCTTTGTTTCTTTGTAGGACATCTGGGGGCCGCAACTCCTGCAGAAAATATATGACATCCTTATACCAAGGACATTGAGCCAACAAGGGTTCTGTTTGAGGCCCTACATCGGACAACTGATTCTGTTGATTTTCTGATTGTTTATTGACGAAATCCACCCCCAAAGATTTGTGATTAGCTTCAGCCAATAGCCTGGCTAATCCTTGACCCTTGATCAATCTGGTAGGCCTTATTTCCAAGTCAAATTCCAGGATCTTGGCTATCCATTTAGTCCTCTTCCCATCAATGTCGAGCTGTACAAGGATGTCCTTCACAGAGGTTGAAGGAACGTATGTAGTCACCTTTGAGATCTTTCACTAAGGCATAGGCCTGTTTCTCCATGATTTCATACCTGACCTCTGCATCTCTTAATGCCTTGCTGAAGAAGGCGATGGGTTGCTCTTGCCCTTCCTCATTTTTCTGCAACAAGACCGTTGCTACTGTATCAAAAGAAGCGAAAGAGAAGNGAAATCTTTGGAATAGTCAGGACTGATCAACACAGGTGCCTCAGTTAATGCCCTTTTTATTTGGACAAAAGATTCTCTGGGTTCAGCAGTCCATTTCACTTCATTTCCCTTCTTGAGCATAGTTGTGATGTGTTTCACCAGCTCAACAAAATTCGAGACGAATCTCCTCAGAAAATTAATCTTCCCCAAAAAGGCTTGAACTTCCTTCTTATACCTGGGAAGTGACAGGGTCTGAATTGCCTCCACTTTGCTAGGATCAATCCTCACTCCTTCTGCTGATACTATATGGCCTAATAGCTTCCCCTCCTCCATAGAAAACAAATATTTTTTGGGATTTAGGGAAAGGCCAAACCTCTGGCACTTCGAAAAAACCTTTCTCAGGTGACAACAGTTCTCTTCATCAGACCTGGAGAAAACTGTTATGTCATCCAGATAGATCACCACAAACCTATCTTTCTCCCCGATGAAGGCTATGTCCATGGCTCGCTGAAATGTCTCTCCTGCATTCATCAATCCAAATGGCATTTTGACATACATGAATGTGCCCCAAGGAGTGGTGAAGGTTGTTTTTTCTCTATCTCCAGGCATGACTGATATCTGATTATAACCAGAAAAATCGTCGATCATGGAAATCCTAGATGCATTGGTTACCCTCTGCAATGTGTGTTCCATGTTGGGCAGGGGATAATTGTCTTTCTTTGAGCTCCTGTTCAGGTTCCTGAAATCGACACAAAGCCTGATTTCTCCACTTTTCTTCCTTACCGGAACCAAATTGGCCACCCATTTGGAATATCTCAAGGGGACGATGATCTGGGCCTCTAAAAACTTCTTCACTTCTTTCTCCATGACAGGCGGCAACATGGGATTTATATGCCTTAGCTTTTGCCTGAATGGCTTAGCCCCTTCCTTCAGTGGGATCTTGTGTTCAATGATGGATGTGTCATACGTCTTGAGGTCTTCATAGGTCCAAGAAAACACATTTGCAAATTCTCTCAACAACTCAGTATATTCGGCCCTCTGTTCTCTGGTCAAACTCCTTGGCAACTTGACAAACTTAGGCTCCTCCGGTGTGCCAATGTTGCACTTGGCTGTATCAACATCTTCACCTGAAACCCTACCCTTTATTGTCACATCATTCACATCGAACAATCTTTCTAAAGGAATTAGTCCCCTCGGAATGTGATTGCTAGGTAGCTGAATGATCTGGTGGTTAGCAATTTTATTTAAAAACAACTCAGGGTGAGGGTCATCTTCCGCATCAGGATCCTGATCAATGTGAAACACAAAAAATTCATCAACAGATTGGAGAAATTTCTCGATTTCCAGATCATCTTCGAATACCTTCCAATGCTTGACATTGTCCGGTACAGAGGGCCTATATTTTATTTCAACATCAGATTTGACCATCGACGACAGAGGAACTTTGAGAAAACTAGCCGAGACAACTAAAGAATCGGATGAAGTATTTTCTCCCCTCGGAATGAAAGAAATGTTAAAGGCCAAGAAGAAACTATCAATCAGGTCCCATACCTCATTTCTGTAATTTCCGAGCCGAGGATTATTAGCACGGTAGGCATTTCTGACTTGCTGGATGATCAACTCAGCATCTCCAAGTATTGTTATCTCTTTAATTCCCATTTCTTTTGCAGCCCTTATACCCAGAACAAGAGCTTCATACTCTGTCACATTGTTGGTGGTTTCAAATTCTAGCCTATATGACAGGGAAATGGTTTCCTGAGAAGGTGACATAAAAAACACCCCAGCACCAACACCTTCCCTGGAACAGGCTCCATCAAAAAACATTTTCCAGACGAGGGTGATGGAGGGAGGAAATTGATGAGGAGTGGTGGGATGATTTCTGAGCTTAAGAGGAGGCTCGGAAGCATGAGTGAGTTGCAGTAGGATGGAACCTAAATCAGTGTCCAAGGAAAAAATGGGATGGTTGGTAGGATTTGCTTCATCACTGATTATATAGGCCAATTGGGCTTCTCTGTATAGCCTCCTATGTTCTCCCCCAAAAACTGGGATAGTAGCATAGGTTAGGTCCATCTGCAAAGTCCCCCCCAGTATTTTTATCGAAGATATTGATAAAAACATACCGAACTTGGGGGGGGACATCAGCCACTGCAATATCCACGACCACACTTTTCATGGGCAACTAAAACAAGGTCACGACCAGGTCTTTGATAACCCCGAGACATTGAACTTTCTTGGAGTCAAAGGAATAAAGGTCATGATAGGCTCGGGTGACTTCTAGCCCTAATTATTCAATGACCGTTTTGGGCATGAGGTTATGAGAAGCCCCCGAATCCATCAAGCAGTTGTGTAGTACCTTGTCATGTATGTTCAAGGAAGTGTAGAAGGGAGGGGATGAGTCATTCCTGTCTTCTACCATAGGACCTAGAATAACTGTTGGCCTTTCATCTTGCAAATTGATGGAGTCAGTGGGAAGGCATGAGACCTCAAAATACAAAAGCTCAGAGAAGTGTTTCTTGAACCCTTCATGTTTAATCAATTCAGTTAGGGGCACAGGGATCCTGATCTTTTGGATTTCATGCTCGAAATTAAAAGAAGATGTTAGCTTCAAAATTTCTCTTATTTCGGGAACACGACTCTGGACTATGGGAGAGATGGGTCGGGGATTCTTACTTATGTGACTGTCTCCTACTTCATTATAAGGCTTCTCTGTTCTAGTGGACTGCTCAGGGACATCAGGTGCTATTGTCTTTTTCTTAGACCTCAAATCATATTTGCCTTGGGTGCCACTAGTCTTGTCTCCCTTACTCAAATCATTTAGCTGACTGTCCATGAGAGACTCCTTGTATGTTGATTGAGTAAGATGAGGAAAAGGAGGAGTGTCTCCAAAGCAATGGATTTCAGGATCAAGCTCATCTGTTTCCCCTTCTTCCCCTTCGGCCACAAAATTGTTTTGGAAAGGGGCTTGAATCTTCTGGTCTTCTCTGTCTCTTCCCCTCTACCTTTGCACAGTCAGGGAAGTAATATTGTTTGGCCTCCTGAAACCTCCTTTGTTTTCAGCATTCTGAGGGCCCTTGTATGCTTGCTTCCCTTCCACCTTCATTCTCTCCATTTCTGCAGACAGAGACTTCACCATCCTGGTCATCTCATCCACTTGAGGGTGGGGCGCCGATGGGCTAGAAGTCAAGGCTTCCAGCCTTCCCTTTATTCTGTCTGCATCGGCCTTGTTCCTTAGTCTGTCAGCTGCTAATACGTTGGATTCCACTTCTATGGATGCATCTTGCATTTGAGCTAAGGAGGTGGCTCTTCTTTCTCTCAATAAAAGACAAAAATCGGGGCCAAACGCACTAGCATAAGAAATCTTGGCTGAGGCTTCTGAGGGCTTTATTTCGGCAGGAGTTTTATTATACATCTTATTGAATCTTTTGGATAAGTCAGAGACATAATCTCCTTCCATCTTCTTTAAAGACCCAACTCTGTCATGTAATACATGAAATCCTTCCTATCGCCCCACTGCCTCAGGAAAGCACTATCCAGGGCTTCGATCCCAGCAACAGATCCGGGGGCCAATCCTCTAAACCATTTCCTGACCTCACCATCCAGGCTCTGGACAAAGACTCTCATCCAGACATCTTCATTTTCAATGTTCAAGTTGTCTGCATAACTGTAGAAAGCAGCTAGATGCTCTTCAACAATTACATTCCCTTCCCCAGTGAACTTGGGCATGTATTTCAAGTAATCTCCAGTAGGGAGAGGATTCATAGGATGGGGTAGGATTAAGGGGGCATATCTGGCAGCGACTATGGCATCCATTCTATTTAGAGGGGGATTAGCACCAGCCATAGGAATACTAAACAAAGGAGAACTTGGAGGAGAAGGAGTTCGTGCAAGGGTTACTGGGAATGAGTCTCGAAGTGGAATGGGAAACAAAAGGGGATTTAAGGAGAAGGCTAACGGGCTCAAGTCAGTAGATGCTCCTCTTTGTGTGGGAGTGGTAATAGTAACAAGAGGAGAAGTGGTAAAGATAGGAGTGGGGAAATCTTCTGTAGTCCTGGGTCTACGCCAAGGTACAACTTCAGAGGAGATGGGAGTGACAAGGATTTCTCCCTCCAATCCCAGACCAGGAGGGGAAAAATCAGCAGGAACACTCCCGAAATTCAGGAAACGGGAAACCTCTGAAGGAGGTCTATTAAGAAACTGGGGAGGAGAAAATGGAGTTCCAACAGGAGGAGATGGAGTAGTACCTGGTTCGGTGGTGGAAGCTTCTTCTTCAGGGGCCTTTCCTTTTCTGAGAACCACCTCTGGATTAGTTTCAGATGTAGCTAGAGGCAGCTGTGGATGTGTTGGCAGCCAATTCAATTTTTTCCATTGCCATATCAGCTGCCTACACCTATGTCTTTCGAACTTCAAATCGTCGTCGCATTTTTCAAATAGACGATATTTTCATTTCTTGCGACACTTGCAAATTGGTCTCCATTTAGTTTTCACGACTGTAAGCGTGAAAACTCCTCCATTGATGGTTGAACTGTCATGATCTTTTTATTGATATTTTGAATGGCACTTACCTTTGGATTATTATTATGTGGCTAAAAGGATTTTCGAACTATGCCTATTTGCCTATTCTTACTTTGATTGCACAACTTGATTTTATTAAACTTATGAGGCATTGAGCATATGGGTTTATACTTGATTCTATGAATTGCATAGGGGTCATGGTTTATTTTGTTTTTATATGATGTGATCCTTATTGTTATAAGCTCTTGGCTTGTTGATTTTATAAATATCGATGGTTTAAAACGTTTGATTACACATTTGTGAAAATGGCGCATGGTGAACATTTGGGTTTGATTTCACATTGAATATTCATGGTTTGAAATATTATAACGACGCATTGGTATATAATCCACCGTTTAATTCTTTGGTTGAACGAATGATATGGTTTTGAGCTATGTTATGATTGATTGAACAGAGGATTAATTGGCGGTTGTACTTTGCCATTACTATTATGCATGGCAGTGAATAATCCCGCCACCCTCGCATGCACACATTAATGCTTCCCCTTTGATCGTTCGTAGCTGTTAGCCCAAATGACTCTGCTCCTGTGTGTTGGTGAATGTGACCCAAACCCTTACCATGTGCTCACACCATGGCTCCAGTCGTGAGGGCTGAACCCAATGGTAGCCAGGCTCTGTTGATGTTCGACAATGCCCGCAGTGACCTTGAGGACAGTGGGTGGTTTCCGTTTATATAGAAATTTGATGGTTTTAACCTCTACGTTGCTAGGCAATTCACCATGACCTTTGATGGCTGTCGAGCCAAGGTCGGCGATGTTCAATTACAAATTGACGAGCAGTTTATCAGTCTTGCTATGAGTTTTCCTGTCACCGGACAACGATGGTCCAAGAATTGCAAAGTAGAAGAGGTCCCTTGGACTCTTCTCTTCCAGTCACGTAAGGTTAGCTCCTGTGATAAAGGTTTGCCCATGACCATGCTGAAACAACGTTGGCATGATTCATTGATGATTATCAAACAGTTTATCACTTGCGAAGGTCGGTACGGTTTTTTTTTCTTACACCACCTTCGTTTGCTTATGGTTTTTATGGGTTATCAGCTCAATATGCCCTATTATCTGCATAGAAGCCTGTTCAAAATGTTTAAGAAATACAAAAAGAACCAGGCTAATAACAACCTTTTTCACTTTGGGCTGATTAAAATTATTGTTGTCTATCATTTGGGGTTACACGGAGACTGTTGGAACGATTTCCTTGCTCATAACGATTTTGAGGATTCGAATCCACCACAGGTTGACAAACCTGTGGTGGAGCGAAGACAAGACTGTACCCCCGGTACCCTACAATATTTTGTTACCTAAACCCTTACCCGACTCACCTATTGACCTACACCACTCTGTGACCAAGGATGTCGAGGCTGTTAAGCCTGTGGGCAAGAAGCCTAAAGCCAAACCTACTGCAAACGCCAAAGGCAAAAAGAATGCTCGTCTAATTTCTCGGATGGAGAGGAATAAGCCAAAACCCCCAGTCGGGCTTAACCCTATCGTGTTGAGTGAAGACTCCGACTCGGAAGTGGAGTGTTTCCTGGCAAGTGAATATCCCTATTCGGAAGGTTTATGTGCTGAACCCTTGTTTGACTTTGTGTCGAACCTACCCCCTTGCCTACAAAACGACCCTAACTACCCAGGCATTAAGTTGCCTTGTGAAGCCCCCAGTCATTCATCTAAACCCTCTCCTACTCTGTCAAAACCTACAGTGCCACCCTGTGATCAATGTAGCTCGTGG